>JARVGV010004673.1:294-19347 GCA_031762435.1 Hypsolebias longignatus | reverse complement strand
CCCCCCCCCCCCCCGGAATAAGTGGCTTCACTGTATAAGTCGCAGGCATGCTAATTTATGCAAAAAGGGAAACGTACTGTACTGGGGAAATCCCTCAAACCTCTGTCCTCAACACCAAGCATTGTCTTCTTACAGTGAATGATCCAAAACTGTTTTAGTAATTAAAATGTTAGTGGCCTCAAAGCATTGCTTTTTAAATAAGATTCAGAAAACATTATAACTGATCCAGACATATTTTCCCAACCAAAACTGTGAAATCCTGATTTAAAAATACATTCTGAGAGTTTAGATGTTGTCTGTGAAAAACTTTTATATTTTTTCTCAAGATTGTTTCCTTAGATAGTCTTATTACTCTTTCCAGTGAAAACTTAATCAGCATTTTAAAGACAATATCAATTATATTGTAACTACATTCTGAAAGATGATACTTAAATATGGTTGCTTATCATCATTATGGGATATAAGTGGGTCCAATAACAAAAATAGCACTCGAATTTTATTTTATGACATCATAATTTATTGAAACTTAGGTGAATCTACATGTTTTGCAGGTGCATACTTCAAGTATATTTAGGGGATATGCATGAAACCAGAGGGGAGTAAATTACCCATGATATCCTCTGGGGAATTACATTGTAGAAAAAAACCTGGCTGCTGAAATACTTTTAAATGAGAACAATATGTATGATACTTAAAAGCTGGAAAAAATGTCCTTGTTACAGTAACTGTAGCTAATAGCAGTGTCAAACTATGATGACACTAATGTCAGCTCTGGGCTGCTGTGCTAGACTTCTTTCTGTCACTCCTTTAAAGGAGGCTATTTGATTGGAAACAGATCTGGGGCACTGGGGGTTTGACCCTGGCTCGTTGGATTTAATGACCAATTTCCTCAGCTGCTTCATGCCACAAGCAGTTAAACGACAGTCAAGGTGCCCAGAGGTTCCATACCATAGGACTGGGGGTAGTACAGCAGACCCTAGCTGTAAAAACAGACTGAGTAATTGAGAACGGCAAACCCTAGCTACTAGGCAGCAAATCAAAGCACATTTTCTCAGCAGGAAGTTAACTACCGACTACCATAGTCTAAAGTCAGATTTTCAGTCCATTTCAGGGGTCATTTTATGTTCAAGTGTTGGAAATCCCTTTTCATTGCCCAGCTGTGCTAAAGCTAGTGCAGACATACACCAGGCTAACTTACTGTATATCTGCCGTGGGTGTGAAAAATGCACTGCATATTATTTGTCTACAATATATTGCATTACCATTTTATGTTAGTTCCTAGAACTATGTTAGTTCTCATGAATCAAAACCTGTCATGTTTAAAACAAACAAGATAAAAAAAAAAACAAGGTTGAAATTGAAACAGTATAGATGTTAAGTACACCCAGCTATCCTTATGTCTCACTGTTTATTGCAATAGAGTCTAGTCCATATTAAAAGCCCACTTGACCTTCTCCACAAGTATGTGATAGTGCTTAACATGTGGAGGAAAAAAAAACATAAAACAATACAGCCTCACCAAACTTTCACCATTGAAAACTTTGTCCCACTCTGCTCTATCAAGCTGAAGATCAATTATTAATATCCACAATCCTCTGCCCTGATATGACTGCTTGGATATAGAAAAGCAGGCAATTATGTGCTACTCTGTCTTTTGGGTTTTGGCCGCTTCCATCTCCGGCCTGTCTCTGTTTCTCCATCCGTTGAGCTCCACTATAAATATATAACAACTAGTTTCTCTGCTCCCCGCAACTTCTTATTGGGCCCCTCTCATTGCAGATATCCCGATTAATTTGTAATTAGTCTTGAGTTGGTGAGCCTCTGAAAGATAAAGGATTCCAGCTCCCATTCAATTTGCCCCAAACACTGACGATCACTTAACAAGAACAAACGTTTGCGCTCTTGATAAAAATAGCTTAAGCTTGGACTTATTTGTTTGGCGACAAATGCTAGACACATACATTTGAATGACTTGGGGGATGCTGGAGCAGGGAATAAATGAGTTGGTCTAAAATAAAACTTGTCATTGTGTCTCTGCCATTTTGTTTGTGGAAGGCATGTGTGTGTGTGTGTGTGTGTGTGTGTGTGTGTGTGTGTGTGTGTGTGGGGGGGGGGGGGGCTTAACAATTCATTAGCACAAAACAGGCAGCACTAGGTGTTTCGGTAAAACTAGTAACCAAAAATGGAAGCTGAAGGGTTAAAAGTTGCTCTCTTTAATGTTGGTACCACATCTCAGTTTCCTATGAATGTGTGTACAAATACATAAAATCCCTCCCAAATTGTCAAAAGATTAGAGGAATGAAATTAAATGAGCTTTGAAAGGCAGAATGTCTGCACAGTTTGATTGTTAAAAAAAATGTTAAAATAGATTTCAGTCATTTAAGAAGATAGGGGATGTGGGCAGAAGGGTGAGGGTAGGGTGGAGGGGGGCTTCAGTCTATTAATAGTTGAGTCATCAGCGCCTCAATGTTCCGAAATGGCAAATTGTTAGATCCCCAATGGTGATTATTACTTGCTGTCAATGACCTTCATAACAAATTAAAATTATGCGACTGGGACAGAGCGTGCTCTTTAATAGGCGTTATGCATGGGATTGTGTGTGTGTTCATGTTACTTTGTGCATGCAAATGTGTGTGTTTTGTATGCGGGTAGCCAGTAAGCGAGGGCCTCTAGCATTTAAAAACTGCCCTCCCTTTGCTAAAAACTCCAGTTTCCAATGTCTCCTTTATTTTTTAAATGTGGAGATATCTCAAGCACCCATTGTCTCGTGTCCACACATAAACTGTACTTTGGGCATATTTTGTACTAAATGTAACCGCATAAAACTACTAGCAAAATGAAGCAATGTATTAAGAATAAAGGATTCAGAAGGTGACAAGAGGGAAAAGCTGGCATTTAACATAATCATTTTGTGATGTATGAAACGATATAAGGAAAACATGCAAATTGTGGACTTTATGGGTGAAATTTCAACATTTTGAAAAAGTTGAACAATTACTTGTGGATTAGGAATTTTGAATTGATTCATGCACATTTCAACAAACTAACAGAAGCTGGAAAAAAAATAAATAAAATCCAATAAGTTTGATGCTGGCTTTTGAAAATGAAGTAAATTTTACAACCAATAAACACAACTGTGAGACTTAAAAATGCTGTCACTCCCCTGCAGTTTATTTTTCAACCCTATTGTTGTTAGTTATGTTCACACTAACACCACTACTACATTCTCTATTACCTACTAGAACGTGACTGATCAAGGTAAATTTTGAAAACCTCTACAGTCCAAAAGCAGTATGATGTTGCTATACTTTTAGTATTTGTCAAATAGGTTTTTATTGTTTCTATCAATGCACACCATCTGCTAAGGACCAACTTTCATGGACCGTGTTAGGATGCACTTATGTATTTTGTCTTTCAGGTACACGTGCGCCTATATCTGGACCTACCATTCTGTGTTTGTTTGTCTCTCCTTTCTGTCCTCTCAAACCAGCCGGTCAAAGCAGATGGCCGCTCATCCTGAGCCTGGTTCTGCTGGAGGTGTCTTCATTTTAAAAGAAAGCTTTTCCTTTCCGTTGTTTGTTGCTAGTCTGCTTGCTCAGGATGGGAGACTGTGACGAAGTGAAGATTCAACAAGTCTGCTTGCTTCCTTAGATAGAGAACTTTACTAAATGGCTTTTCTATGTATGTGTATGTTCCTGTAAAGTGCCCTGAGACTTGTTGTGATATGGTGCTACATAAATAAACTGGACTGAATTGAATTGAATTATGTACTGTATCAGATGATCTGCCACACTTGCACCATGCTACTTTGTACCACGTCTGAGCTTGGTTGTTTCCATATCCTTATAACAATCATAATTGTAGCTTAGTCAACTAGAGTGGCCAGTCCTGCTTCAAACATTGATCAACCAAGCCATACTAGTGTGTCCAGACCCCACGCTGTGAATATGCTGCCACTGCTACCACAAAACTCCACCCAGGACCCTGAAATGCTGCCCCTATGGTTTCATGCTCAAAATCATGTGAAGTTATCATACTCACTATAATGTAAATCGACATTGCATATGATGTAAATCCCACTGTAATTTGTATATACACCTGAAGATTTTGCCAAGACAGTGCAAAGACAATCTCCATTCTGGAGATTTTTTTTTTTTTATTTATTTAGTTATTTATTTTTACATGTAGCTGGGTCGTCCTCCAGTGGAAATAAGCCTTACCAGTTTTACTATGATCTATGTGTTTATTCAGATGTAGAAACTTATGGAAAAGGGGCACAACAGCTTCAAAAAGCCCTTTGCAAAGCCTTCATGTACTTGTCTACAAGGACAGTGCAGAGCTTTTATACACCTTACATGAGCATTCCTGTACGTGTCTGAGTCTGGGACATACACACTAGTGTGGAGTGTTTGCAGCTACTATATAAATCTTTTTATTTCATTTTCTGAAACACTGGGCAAGCTCATAGAAAGGAAAGACAGGACATGTCCTTGGTCTTTGGATTTACTGTCAAACCGGGCTGTAGCTTTTCCAACTCAAACACACACACACGCACACACACACACAAATGAATGCATGCACAGATTTACCCACTGTGGAATTCCCCTTCCAAAAAGACCTTGTTAAAAGTGGTCATCCCTTGTGGTGATATATGTCTTTAAGTGTGCATTTATGCTCCCGAGCTATCGATCACTGTAGCTACATCCCTCACCAGATAATTACTCCACCTTAATATGCATCCTTAATGAGGCTTAATTGATTCATTTTCATTGATGGAGAGTAACACCACTAATGGCTGCGATGTACAGAGCATTGATGCCATGTACAGTATAAACTCTGACCAGTGCCAGATGGATTGAGGGTGGGATAGAAGTGGTGGTACCCAAGCTGAGTTTGATGATTGGCCTATTGTGCTTGCTGTTGATTTAGCATGCTCCGGAATGAATAGGAAATCAATGGTGGCTTAGGAAGGAGTTCTACTCTATTCAGCGTTAAAGAGACAGTGCAACAGGGAAGTTGTCATATTTAGGTAGCAGGCTACACTCGGCATGCACTCTATCAGTAACTTCTGTATTTTTATTTTCTATTTTTTTTTTTACTATAGCTTCTTAACAATACTCGTTCTGTCATAATTCTAACACCTTATCTTGTTTTTAAAACTCTTCTCTATATTTACTCCAAATCAATGTCCCTTCTATCTTCCAATTCATTCTTCTCCTTTTCAAATCTCTCTCTCTCTTTTTACTTTTTTTCTTAATTTTTAATATTTGACTCCCGTCCTAGTGCTGCTCTACCAAGAGAAATCCAGCTGTATCCTGGTAAGTGAGGCAGCAACCTAGTCATCCTTCACTAATGGTAACCACACCACTTCCTGCCAACACAGACTGAGAGGGGACATGATGAATATACACCCTGATTATTATAGCATTACACACACAAACACACACACACATACACACACACGTGTGTGTGTGCATAAAAGAGACAAACACATTAGTAATTGCTTTTGTCTTTGTGTCCTAAAAGACACCTACCTCTGTCCCCATCTGCCTTTTGTGCTCTCATGCATACATTCAAATTGTGGTGGACAGGACACACACAGACACATATAAATACACACAGGCACTCAAACACTCACAGACCCTCAAGCATCATCCACATCCTCTCAACGGGGCTATGATCACCCTGCTAGAATGATAAAGTTAGTGAGACATCAGTGCTCCCTCAGACATTTGTATGAACGTGGACGTGCATCTCTGAGTGTGTGTGTGTGTGTGTGTGTATGTCTTTTTCCATTGCTCTTTGAAGCCTGAAACAGACTTGAGTAGGGGGGGTGGGGGGGAACAAAGGTGGGCCAGTGCCAGGGAGAAACTTATGGCACCATTCCTCTTCTCCTATCTGGGCAGAGGCATAGCCTTTACTGAGGGAGAGAGCCACCTTCTGTCGGTCGGGGGGTGGTGGTGAAACGATGTGTGGAAAAAGAAGTGGCAAAAAAAGGAGACGATAGAAACAGCATAAAAAGCTCACTTTGAAATCTCTCAGGTTCTAGACCTTTTCCAAAAATCAAGTTAATCTTACGGGTTTTAGAAGCGTTTGGACTGGATGCGCTTGTGGAATCCCCTTTCATTCAAGAAAAGGTGCTTCTAACAAACAGCGTTCACACAAATTTTCACAAGCGCTTACTTTTTGTTACGTATGTCAAAAAAAAAAAAGAGAACCCTTATCCTTTCGTCGCTACCCCATCCCCTCTCTTCCATTTTCTCCTCCGCAACTCCAGTCTTAGTGCGGGTGTTCACTAATAAATATAAATGTTTGTGATTAGCATCTCTGCAGCACAGGTGCATGTTTGTTGCGAGGGGAGGCTTGTTCATTAATTTTCAGCCATGGAAAATGCAGTGCGCCATGAACGGAGAGTCCAAATCGCACGCACTGATAAATGAACGCACAGATTGTTAATGTACCATTGTAAGGCTGCTGCCTCTACCAGCTTTGTAAAAAAAAAAAAAAGGGCTTGATGCCAAATGCAGGGCTGAGCGCACACACAGGCATAAACACACACAGTCTGAGAGGTGTGGCAGAACCCTATTCAAAGGTCTATATTAAACTGGAAAGGTCTTTAGAATTGGTGTTTTTTACCCTTCAAACCATGGATTGTTTTTGATTGTATAGAAAAGACAACCCCTGGTGTGAGGCCTCTGGCTTGTGTTGTCTAATTAGATTTGGTGAAAATGGCATCTCGTAATGGTAAAACTGTGCACCTTGTATCCTGGCATTATGGAGTTGAGGCTTGCTCAGCTTTACAGATTAGACCCTGCAGACTAGTTGAAGTGAATTAATCCATTATATCTAAAATTGAAACGGTGAATACAATTATTTTTTACTATTTTCATGATGCTCATAATCAAAGCTTCATGGGTGCAACAACCCCCTTCACCATACTTTCAGTGTGTGTCTCTGCATCAGCCTGAGTGTGGTCACAGCATGTGTGCATTATCAAAATCATCCAATACCGTATATTTTAATTACGTAATGCATTCATATAAAAAAAAAAAAAAAAAAGATCCTCAATATGTCGTTTTTGAGATACAGCTGCAAGTGTAGCATTCGCCAGAGAAGGGAAAAGTACTGCGGAAGAGTAAACAAAGAGAAAATAAATAAAATCAGCCTCAAAATGGGTTGTTTTTTTCTCAATAACTGAAGAAAAAAAATGTTTTATTAGGGGACCGCTGAACACCTGCCTTAAAATGTCGTTTCAACATCTCCCGAATGCCATTTTGCTTAATTGACTTGGAAATGGCCCAAATGTATTGCTGAATGCGGTCTAATTAATATTAATAATAAATGCCATTATTAACATCAAAGAACATCTGGTGCCCCTGTTTACTCCACTGCCTTATATGTAACACATTCTGCTGCTGTTTTAATCTCACAAACATTGCAGGGGTAAACAAAAGCACACACTCTCTTTATTTTTAGTTTTTAACCATTATTTGTTTGGCTCTCGCGCTTTAGTCGGTCTTATTTCTGCTGCGCAGCAGGGTCAGTGGTGAAACAACAAGTGTGAGGTGAGGAGATGCAAAATTTAGAGCACAAATGCTCTTTTATGGTCCCCGCTCTTCTTTCTTCCTTGTGTTCTTCTTCGTCTAAACCTGGTTGCTGTAATACCGCAGAGACTTCTCTAATCCCTGGTGTATTCTCGCGGAGGAAATAACATAAGATAAATAAATTTAAAAAAAAAGAGCACAGACCATCTGCACATTATAAACAGCCTCGCATTAGGACTTTCTCAATGCCCATAAATCACAAGTTGAAAAACTTTAATCTAAAATTTCATTTAGTAGTCCTTGTCAGGTAGTAAAAGGAGGGGGATAATGCAGTGGTATTTAATGATAATTGGTGTTTGGTTAATAAATTCTGCAAGTTCAGATTACGTTCTAGCGGTGGCTGGAATGCTAGCATCAGCAGTGTAACTAAACCTCAAATTGATTAACTCACATGAACCAGACGCTCACAAAGATGGCATCGGTCCAACACACAAAAAAAAAAAAAAAAAAGAAAAAGAAATGAAGGCAGGGGGTTGCTGGGAGGTGTGTGCATGTGTGTGAGAGAGAAAGAGGGAACAAGCATCAGGCCGGATGGTGTTGTGTTGCTCTGGTGTAAGGAAATCAAGTCCCCCCGGGCACATTTTTAAAGCCTAATGCCTTTCAAATGATGTCATCACGTTTTACTCTTTCTCTTTCCCCTGCCACCCTCCCTTTCACCCAATCTCTCTTAATATCTTTTCCCTTTTCAAAATGTTTCCGCCACCCCACTCACCCCCCTGCCCACCACCCCAATACACACACACACACACACACACACATGCACTTGTCCTCTCCCCCCAATCACTTATTTGGCAACAGGGAGAGGCGATGGACTTCGACAGGAGCCACGTGACACATTAGAATAATGGCCAAGCAAAAAGCAAAAACATCTTGCGTTTTTATGACTGATGTGCTTTTTACCCCCTTTTTATTTATTTATTTATTTATTTTTTTCCCTCCTGAAAGTGATATCATGCTAATCAAAACCACAGAGCGTTTAGAGTGCAAAGTGTGATTGAAAGAGCACCATTAAAGGACTGGCATCTCCCCACCATACCCAGCACCAACCGACCTGCACTCCTGGCACCACGTACGCACACACATCGTTGGCTCAGCTGCTTGTTTTTATTGTTGTTGTTTTTTTCTCTGTCTTTCTCTCTGTTAATGGGAACTGGGTGTGGTCGCTGGAAAGTAGTAGACAGAATGCCACACGAACACTGACACACGCGAAGATCCACATCGATTTATATCCATGTCAGTCAGCTGTTGAGGCCGCCTCTGTGGCGTATCCCCACGACGGCAATGCAGGTCCTGGTGACGTGCGGTCAGCAGGGAGTGAGGTGTCATACCCGCGCACACTCAGACACACATTTGCACTGTGGCGGCACAGTTAGTCAGAGGGGAAGTGTGCGTACATGAGTGTGAGTGCAGCAGACAGCAGGCAGAGTGACTGATACTCAGCCTGCCTCCCAGATGGCCTGCTCAACTCTGCTCCAATCTGATCTCAGAGCCTTTGTTCTGGCATGTTCCATTACGCCGCTGTGACACCAGTAAAGGCAGAGGGGAGAGGAGCTGGTCTCAGATCAGATACAGCTAAATTATACATGTATTTTTTTCCCCCCCTCTCTGTGATACTCTTGTACTAGCACGTTCACAGTTTTGCGTTTGTCATGTTTTTTTTTTATTTTTTATTTTATTTTATTTTTTTTTCCTGAGGTAGAGCACAGACAGAACAGTTTGCAGGCAGCAGACAAAAACTGCCTGAATGTTTGAGTTTCAAGAAAGAGAGCTGGGTTCAAGTTTTAATAAAATACACTGTTTAGTGATTCTATTTTTTTTTTTAAAGAATGTCAGCATTTAGCAACAACTTATGTTGAAAATATGGAATTAGGGTGACATAAAATATGTCAATATAGCTGCACGAAATTTTGCTAAGCAGAACTTATTAAAAATAATGTAAAATGTTGGACCATTAGAAAAAATAAAATAAACAAATGCATTAGTTTTTTTTTTCAACTTTTGATTTATTTCATATTTAACATATTTACAATTGAAAACCTATACAGTAGTTTCATTATATATATGTTTTGTTCTTATTGATACCCTTTGAACTGGGATGCTGTTTAATATACTGTAATATTTTACATTATTAGTGCTTAACTTACAGTACGGTATATCTTGGATCAGGGGTGTCCAAACATTTTCATATGTGGGCCAAAACAAGCCAGATGAAAGGACTTGTGGGCCACAAAAATGTGAATTTAACTCTCAATGTGAACAATATTTTGGATAAAGGTGGAGAAAGATTCAAATGGTTGTTGATCCAAAACATTAAAAGCCTCATACACTCAAAGCTTATTTGTTAAATAAAATTTGATTTATTTGATTTGTTTGGTCTGTGTTTGTTGTTTTCTTGTGTTTGAAAAGTTCATTTTCATCTGTTCTCAGCAACAAACCGTGATTTGAATAAGTGTCCTTTTAAAAGAGGGTCAACCAGCATGTTGGACTATGGACGGCCCAAAAGGCTGATTGAAGTGCTGAAAAAACGCCCTGCTGTCAGTCACTACAACAGATTCATAGAAGGTTTGATAAAGTTGATCAACTCGTATGTAGATGATACCTCATTATATTAATTTAAATTATGTTCAATTCCCCTCTTGATTATTTTATCAACTGCAATATTTATCCTTGATTTATATTATTTATTCTTGATTGTTGATATGTGCTTCTGATTTACCTCATGCTGCTATATTCATCGTATTAATTCGTACTCACCTGTTCACACAGACTCGGTTCTGCTGTTGTTCGGCATATTGTTTTTGCACTATTAGTGCTTAGTGTATTCTTAGTTTAGCATTTTTTTCCGTTCATTTCTCAAATCTTATTGTTTTTCTTTTACAATTTATACTTTGTTGGATGTAACTGTGACCCTGTGTACAGAATTTCATTCCACCACATGTACCACATAAGATGCGAATGACAAAGAAAATATTGACCTTGACCTCATCCAACTTATATGAATCATTATCTAAAAGTCTCCTTTCTGATAAAAATCAGTAAATATTGTTAGTGCTTTGTACCATGAAGTGAAAATAAAAAGATTATAACCAAAGGTTTGTATTTTGTTTAATATTGCTAATTTTGAAATGGCCCTCGGGCCACACTTCGGACACCCGTGTTTTACATCCTTGTTAACTGTTTCTTTTTACTTTATATTGTTTTGCTATTTTTTAGATCTTGAATTTCGTTCCACCTCATGTACCACATGTGATGCGAATACCAATAAAGAACCTTGAACCTTGTACCAAACCAAAGTTTTAGCTAGTCCACTTACACCCACACTTAAAAGAGTGGGTGTTCTTGTAATTGTAACTTTTAGAATATTAGAAGAAAAACAAGTTTTTACAGTAAAAAAAAAAAAAAGCCAACAACTCACCTGTGACAATCACTTTCATCCTGTGTCTCCCCACTGTAACTCTTTGCATAAATAAAAGAGAACAAAGGCGGTGGAAATCAATACTCAAAGGATGGTTACAGCTGGGAGTCAACAGGCGACTCCAGACCCCCCCACATCACAAACCCTGCTGTGAACGACGATGCCTGATATACAGTGTGACCTTCAAAATGTCATAAATGTGTTGTGCAATAAAGTGTCAATATTTGTGGTTATAAGGAGCAGGATGACTTTTACAGTAATTGGAACAGCCGCGTTAAAGCTACGGATCAGTCAACTGATTAAAGACATGCACGCTGGACGCCCAGCTTAGTGCCAAGGAATGATGGGCGTTCAGCTCTGTGTGCACGGCTGCATACATGCTGACACTCTCGTGAGAAGGAAGCAAACCTAAAGTTGTTTTACTTTTCCTTGTGTGTGTGATATGTGTGTGTGTCTGGTAATGTGTGAAGCCCATTTATTATTGAAGGGCTGTTATATGCCAGGAGAGCACACTCTCATCCTCTCTGTAGTGTGTCTTCCTCTTACAGGAGCACTATTAACCCTGACACACAAGGACACGTCTGTCTGTGTGTTTGTGACAAAGCGAGTGAGGTGTGTGCGGGTATGTGTGCACGTCTGTGTGTGTGTGTGTGTGTGTGTGTGTGTGTGTGTGTGTGTGTGTGTGTGTGTGTGTGTTAGTGTTTGTCCTGCTTCTAATCTGTGTTTTGGATTTTTTAATTTTAAAGACCATCTGGGGTGGGCAGGTGGGCCAGTGTCTGTTACATGATGCTGGGAATCGTTGCCAAAACAGGATCTGTACAGTAGACCACTCAAAATATGTTTATGTGGAGGCGGCTATGGCTACAGTATGGTGAAGTCCTGGACGAGGCACTGAGGGAATTTATGTTTTTTATTTAATTATTTTATCACTGCAGGCCATGTTTTGAATGGATTCAAAGGAGAATGACAAATATCGGATGGGCAATGTATGCATGTGGCGCTGACAATAACATAAATCTGAAGTATGCTGGATACTTTACGTACATTTTAAGTGATGTATGACTGAATGACAGTTTTTTTTTTTTTTTTTTTTTTTTTTTTTTTTTTTTTTTTTTTTTTTTTTGCTCAGTGAAGGATTTTAAAAAGTTGTGTTTGTGTAGATGCAGTTTTCATTTAACAGCCTAATGCTTAACTGACTTAGCAAGTCATGTTTTGGCCACATTGAAATGGTGTTCTGTTGTAATAGTTTAGAAACATTATGACGTTAGTTTGGTTGATTGTTCTATGAATCTGAGTTTAAGTCTGACAGGACCAGTTAGCTAACAACTAGTCCACACTGGGCCAGTAAACAACTCTGGCCTCCAAAATGTCATAGCAACACATTCAACTATTATTATCTTAAACTTTACACTGGGATCATTTTGCATTATAATATTATTAAAATAAATCAAAACAAAAATAACAACACAATATTCAATTTCTGATAGACCCCCTCACCCCCACCCCACACCCCCAATACTGTGCCAGTGGGCTGCATGTGCTGCAGTTTGCTGTTTCTCCTCGTGACTGCAAATCACCACTGAATTTGATTTAATAGGTTACTGTGTATGGGCAGCACGATGGTGCAGTTGTTAGAGCTGCTGCCTCTCAGCGAGCAGGTTGTCCTGCTTCAATTCCCGGTCCGGGGGCCTTTCTTGGTGGAGTTTGCATGTTCTCTCTGTGTATGCGTGGGTTTCCTCTGGGTACTCCGGTTTCCTCCCACAGATGAAAAACATGCATGTTAGGTTGACTGGTAACTTTAAATTATCCCTAGGTGTGAGTGAGAGAGTGAATGGTTGTTTGTCGCGTTTGTCTCTATTTGTCCCAGTGATGGACTGGAGACCTGTCTAGGGTGTACCCCGCCTCTCGCACAGTGATGGCTGGACATGTCCATCAATGACCCCTGCAACCCAAAGTAGGAAGAAGCAAGTAAAAGATAACGGATGGATGGATGGATGGATGGATGGATGGATGGATGGATGGATGGGTTAATGTGTCATGCAAAACTGTTTATAGGTTAATAAAATGTAATTTGCTTATAGAACTAGAGGCATTTTTATATTGAAGTTGTTCTAAACTAACAGCAATCCTATTTCTACATATTTTGTCTTCTATTTAGTCAAATAGTGTCAGTTCTATAAGAAGTAAATGCTATTTTGTGATGCTGAGGTCATTAAGGAAGGCTAACTTCAACAAAATATTTGGTCAGGACGTTTACTCAGAACATCACCTGAAAATAGTCTAACTATCTCTTTAACAGGGATCTTGAACAGCCAGTTCCCAGGTCCTTTTTCTATAAACATAGAAATGACAGAATATTCTGACTCCCAACCATTAAAGGATTTGAAATAAGTTTTATGGTTCAACACCTTTTTAAAACCAGTTCTTCATTGGACCGAAAACAATCAAACCACACTGAGCCCAGGCAGAAGCAGCTGGTATTTTAGATCTGTCTATTGTTGCACATTTCACTTTCAGTTGGCATAAATGGCCTCCAGGCTGACAGCGGCCTGACTGGATGGAGTTGTGTGTTTAGTGTCAGGGTGGAAGAGCTGACTTTGGCCTTTCTATTCTGTAAACCTTATTTGGCTCTGCGATAAAGACGTGTGGAAAAACGATGTGGGGTGGGGGTGGGGGGGTGGGGGGGGGAGGCACAGAAAAGAAAAGATTAGGCGACTGTTAAAAAATGCTCCTTATTGTTTCCTTACTGGGCTGCTCCATTTGACTTTTCTTTTGTTTGTTTCTTGCTTTGTGCTTTTCTTTCTACACGCGCCCCAAATCATCTACCACATTAGAAAATGAATGACATCCATATTGTACCATATACAGTATGTGCTCAGAAGGTCACATGTATACTAAAAAGCTTAGCAGTGGCTGGAAGTTTAGTGTCCATGTTGCTTATGTGCACAACATTCAGCTGTTTGCTGCTTGGCAAGGGGCACATCTGATGACTAAATCCTATGGGGATAATGACTGTCCCACAAATAATAAGTACAGTATATATATTAAAAACAGAAAGATGTTAACTTTTTTATAGAATAAGTAAATAGTTTCTGACAAATCTTTGCTGCGTGGGTAGTGACTTCCATACAATAACCTGCTCACAAATGTCTAATTTTATGTTTCCAACAAATGAAACGTCAGTATTGTTATAAGTTCCTTTTTTCCCAGATTTATTTATGTTTTTAACATACCTATGTTTCTCAGCCCTTTAAATGCTGCACATGACAGGCTTCTGACTATCCATGCAACAAGGCCAGCGCGTACAATCTGACGATGACACGCTCACCTCAGATTATGCTGCTGTCAACACATTCCCAGGTTGTCGTCACTCATCTTTAGATTTCCTATTCAGAGGCTGATTGTGTTGATAACAGACTGCCGTTGCACTAAACTGTGCATCATCGTTTTTTTTTTTTTCTTGGCATGTAGAGGAAATGGCGGAGGGCTGGGTCAAAGCTGTTATCACCCTATCATATCTCTGACAGCTACCTGTCAAAATTAGGTCGCAGGAAGAGATGTAAGAATACCCTGTGATGCTGACAAAGCCAAATCTATTTTTCTCAATTTTTTTCCTTCACATTCTGTCTGTCTTATTTTGCATTTTTAATTTTTGCTGCGATCCAGCATATGCCTAATAAGACTGACAACAATAGCAAGGATTATAGAAAACAAGGAAGACATACGAGGAGAAAAGGAGAGGCGGCAGTAGCGTTCAGTGTGTGTGTGTTTGTGTGTGTGTGCTTGAGTTAACGGGGGGATCTCTGAGCCTCTGTGTTTCCAAAGAAACTGAAAAGCTTATGAACTGTCAGCGTTCTGTCAGGGAGAAAAATAGCTCGGCCCGTGAACTCGTTTGATGTGTTTGTACAGCATTTGTACATCTAGCACAGAAAAGGAAGGACAATGACAGACAGACAGCCGACAAAGAAACTGTGTTGTGATGTGTGAAGGACTAGTTTGAAGTGGCACTCAACACACCTTCCATTTGTCTCCCCCCCCACACACCCCCATCCCCACAACCCTCCTTGTGCTGCCTCTGTGTTTGCTCCAGATGTTGGGGAGGACGTGGGGAAATCAGCAGCAAGCATTCAGCCACCACCATCCCAGGTTCGTGAGCGGTGTCTGGCCTCGTCCTCCAAAGACTGCCCCTACTGTGGCAAGTCCTTCCGCACCTCCCATCACCTGAAAGTCCATCTGCGGATACACACAGGTCAGTTCATCAATCACTCCCCTCACATTTCTTCACCTATAACACATTTATTGTACTTCATGCAAAATGTACTTTGCTACATGTTCTGACGTCTCTTCTGGGGGCTAGATTGACATATTGGTGGATGAACATTGGCCTAATCACATATTGGAGTCACTCTCTTTGTTATATGATGGATATGATGCGGAGTAATCAATTTCAAATATTGTAACAAGAAAAAAAAAATGTGATCATTATAACCGACGAAAAAAGAAAACAACAAGGAAGGAAAAACACATTTATTCTGTTTTTTTCAGTCGTAGCATCAATATAGCCTCAAGTTAAGTAGTTCCATAAAATTCAGCAACCCAACTTGAACAGTAATACAAACTGCAATTGTCACCTAAATATTAATCTTGTTTTGTCCTCAAAATGTAATCCCCCTGTACAGTTTTATCAGCTCTTGGATTGGCACACATTTTCTTCAAATTGACATAAACCCAAATAAAGAAAGCCATTCACTAGTAGGGATATGTGCTTCCTAACAGTGTCCCTCATTTAGGCTTATAGCCATTGTTATTTTTTTTTTCTTCTTCCAGCTCATCATTTCATTGAGCTCTAATTATCACAACAAGGGTTCAGTGTCTTTCAGTGACATCACTCAGAGGGCAATTTCACACCCTCTAACTCTCAATAACTTTCAAGGCAAAACAAAGCTGCCCTGTCCATAATTTGGGGATGTGCGTGAGATGGTGTGCCTAATAGATTTAGCTTGATTTTTCATTCAAGCACCCCAACCTTTCTGAGCCCTGTACTGTCTGCTTCAGTTCTGGGGTAGTCCGTCCCACGGTTGTTACGGGGAGGTGAAGTCTGTAGCCAGCCTCATTATGTGGCTTGTGGACAGTGGCCAGTGTTCGTTGTCTCTGAAAGCTACACATGCTTCATTGACTATCCAGGTTAAGGTCACTGTTCAACTGTGTGGAAGGTATACATTACGACGACGACGTCTGGTTTTAGTCAAATGGCTTTGTGTGTCAAGTGTAAGTTCCTCAAGTGAATACTAACCTTATAAAACATTAAAGCAAATTAGGGTTTGTAGTCTGGACACAGCAGCAAGGCCTCTAATTCACAGGTCTTAGAGATTGATGTTTTATGCCACAAATACAAATCGCAAGGTGTTCATTAAATCACTTCTGTCAATAACAGCAGGAAGGTTTGCTAGGCAATATCGAGACAAAAAAAAAAAAAAAGATTGAATCATGTCATCTGGACCAGTTTATTTAAGTGAGAAACATTTCGTCCCCCATCCGGAGGACTTCCTCAGTCTACAGCTTGCCAACCAGATCTGTCTCATAGGTAGCCTTCAATATCAAGACTTGTTTTTTTCTTCTGTTTCTTACAAACCACAAAGTCATTTCTAGAAGCCTGAAAGCAGAAAAAGGAAAAGTAGGTTGAAGGACAATCTTTTTAGTAGATTAAGTTTACTCTGGACAACTAGTATAAAATAGAAATACAAATATTTTAACATGACAAGACTTAATGTTTGTGTTTGGCCAGTAATACAAGTTTGTTAGGATTAGGTGCAATGCCGGGATTCAAATATTTCACTTCCTGGTTTTTAAAAATGTATTTGTCACATTTGGGGCAGCTGTGGCTGAGTGGTTAGGGCAGTCACCCTCAAATGCAAGAGTTGGGGGTTCAATTCCACAAGCAGTCACATGCCAAAGTGTCCCTGAGACACTGAACCCCTCATTGCCTCCGATGTGTGTCCCATCAGTGTATGAATGTGATAAACCAATGATAATTTTTTGTATAGATCTAGTAGTGCTGTATGAATGGGTAAATGAGGACACAGATTGTAGTGTAAACCACTTTGAGTATCTTGATAAGATAGAAAGGTGCTATAAAAGTACAGTCCATTTATCATTTTCATTCAGCTCACTCGCTTCCTAATTAGAATAATATTGTGTTCAATTTACCTTGGAAATTGGAATGACATGAAACCCAACCTCACTGTTTCCAATTGCAATGCACAAGACTATTAGCATTAGCTATCTTTGAAAGGTTGGCATATTTCAAGAATGTTACCTCTGTTTTATGTAATATATATTTTCTTAGGTACAACCAAGCAAGAAGGAAGCAGCATGACTTTAGATTTTTTTTTTTTTTTTTTTTAATCTTTTGTGATTTTTTCCACTTTTTAGGTGTTTTTTCCCCCCCACAAGAAAAATGAATGCTTTCAGTTAAAACTAAACTAAAAATTAATTTAAGATGAAAATGCCTTTTTATTGTGTTTAAACCATTTTTTTTTTTTTTTTTTTTTTTTGTTGCTTACCTCAACTAAAAGCACATATCGATCTGAGTCAGAGAAAAACTCTCCCACTGTTGCATGCTAAGACATTTGGTGTACACTCACAAAATTAGATTTCTTAAGTTAAAGAGCACAACGAAGCTACACTATCCCAGTAACACCCCAGTAGCTGGTGTTGGCTTTGGGAGGCATTTGATATTTAGTGGTTCGAGAGCTGAGTTATGTCTGTTTTGAGTAGTATACTGTAGTAAGAATCCCCATGAGAGACATATTTTATCATAGAGGAAGTGGAGACCTCAAGCCCGGCCTGGTGTTAACTCATTTTGCAAAAACACATGAGGAGAGGGATCTTATTTCATTGGCTGTGTATTTTATACACTCTTTTTTTTCTTCAAATTTAAACATAAAGTAAAATTAAAATGCTGATCTGATGCCTTGATGCAAAAGAAGGAAAAAAAAAACATTTAATTATAGTTTATTAAGGATGCTATTTCTTGGAATGGAATGTGTCCTTGGACATGGGCCTTTCCAAGCACAGCTTTAACATGGTGTCTTCCACACATGAGCAGGAAAAACAAAGCTTGATGCATCCCCAATATGTGGCCTTTAAATCATCCCTATAACCTAATCACAGCAGCTCCACTGTGACATCCTGATTACATCCGCAAGATGACTTCTGCAGCAGCTGAAGATCTTCTCTGTGTTGTGTTGACAATGCAGGGAAACTCACAGACGGCAGTCGAGCTCGCTTTCGTCTAATGCAAAGTGACTGACACAATGGAGTTGCTTACCAATCTGGTTGAGGCAGCATTGTGCCACGCAACGCAGAGATTAATGAGCGACTAACACTGGCTTGAAAGGAATGAAGTGAATTTGAATTCCTCAAAAAGTTAAAGAGCTAATGTTACAGTATTAATTTCCTCTTGAACAGTGAGTGGGAAAATATCCATTAGCAAAATTAACCACAGTTTTCTAGGTAGCTAACATTGTGCGACTGTGGCACTACAGTGTGGGGCCAGAGCTAATGAACACACTGCAGAGGGTGATATTTCATTATACAAATTAATGCTCACATTTTAATGGGAAAGTCACATAATGAATCTAGGCTTCAGTGACAGCAATTAGAGGCCCAGATTGTCCCCTTCTGGACAAGGCACTATTTAGCAGTAAGCAGCTGTGTGTAAAAAAAAAAAAAAAAAAATGGACCTCACTCTTGACAATAGCCACACATAACTTCAGGCCGAAGCACATAACCAATAAGAGTCCCTGCTCACCTTTAAATGAGAAGAGGGGGAGAGAGTGTGAGGGAGAAGAGGCATGACTTGCCCGTGTCACTTAACCTTAACCTAACCTTGTAATCAGAATGAATCAAGAGGGACCTGTGATCTCCCTCTCTATTCCTCTCTTTTCCTTTGGGTTCCTCCCGCTCTTTTTTCCTCTTCTATCTTCAAATATCTCCTTCCTGAAACAAGATTTTCATGAGGGGGGGGGGGCG
>JARVGV010004617.1:0-10048 GCA_031762435.1 Hypsolebias longignatus | reverse complement strand
AATTAATGTTCTTTGGACTTGAACTAGTCTCGAATAATTAATTGGGGATGTTACAGCTAACCTGTCCTCGACATCCTACACAGTTACACACTCCTTCGAGGAGCAGGAGAGGAGCCTCTAGGCGGGTGGTGAGGACACAGGGACAGATGGTCATTTACACACAGAAATTGTGCATAGAGTCCTTCTCCTCCTCTCCAAATATTGTCCCTACCCACCGGCTGCACACTGAAAAACACCCACTCTCCTCTCAGACCCCTGAAACAAAAACGATCATTTATTCAACAGAATAAATAAATGCCCTGTGGACAGTGCACGTTACACACAGAAACGTCTCCAGACAGCTCTAGCGCACGCACATCAGCAGGTGTCTGAACTCCTGCTACACTTCTGACAAATAAAAAAACTTACTGTGAAAAATACATAAAAAATACAAAGAGAAATGTTTGATGTGTTATTCACATTATGTCACGTTTCAAAACAACGGTGCTAATTGGTCAAAATAACAGCGATCAAAATGTCAAAAAGAGTCACATTTACAAAATACTTTAGTAAAAAAATAGATATGGATGGAAGTACAACAGAGAATTGAAGCCTTCAGGTGCTTCCAATGGTGCCACAAGAACTGGAGCAGGAGCGGACAAGAGTTCAGCTCAGAACTATGACATGAGGAGAGGGAGGAGGGGAGTTCAGGAAACCTGACAGAACTGGAGCTGCTCATTCACACACAACCTGCTGTTACCCTGATGCATCCTCAATAATCCAGGTAGAAAAATCTAAAGAAAGCTAAGTCTGGTCCTCTGGTTCTCTGGTTTGACACAAGATCAGGAACCAGAAGAACCAGACGGACCAGATGTCCCGTGGCATTACAGATTTATAGGGCCTAGACTTCTCCTTCACAGAAGGGGAGCACAACCTGTCACGTGTATCGGGGGAGTGACTTAAGTGTGATCTCAAGGGATCTTAACTGGTATAACGTGAAGGAATAAATGAGACTGTACTTCAAAAGCCTTTCTGTGTGACGTAGCAAGCAAAATTAACTCTATTCCTTGACGGATATTGAATCCCTGGGAGTGTCTTTTTAGAGTTGCTGTCCCAGTTTAACCCAGTCAGAACCAGGTCATAATTTTATTATAATCCCGTCTCTGAGCAGATCAGAAACCCAGGGTCAGTCCAGATAATTTACTAACAGGACGCCAAGGATTACTGTGTTGCACTTTACCTATAGACCTGTCCAAAGCCTTTGATATGACAGATCATGACATTTTATGCCACAAGCTCTCAGATATTGGCTTCTCAGATCACACTGTTGGTTGGTTCTCAAACTATCTCTCAGGTCGGAGGCAATGTGTTTGACATAATGGTACTTCATCTAGCTACCCAACAGTCACCAATGGCATGCCACAAGGCTTGGTTTTAGGTCCACTCTTTTTACAATTTATATAAATAATGTAGGTCAAAACATCCTTGAATCTCTATCCAACAACACTATTGTTTATTGTCGAGATAACAGTTGCCAAGGTTTTCCAGCTTTTACGGTCTGCATTTGACATCATTCAGTCAGTCCATCTCAAGCTGGTGCTAAATGCTGATAAAACCAAAGGAATGTAGTTTTCCAACAAAAAGTCAGCGCAAGCAATCCTTCCTCCTATCTCATCCATGCCTGATGTACCTATTGATTTTTTTAGATTCTTACAAATACTTGGGCATTTTGGTCAATGCACATCTATTTTTTAAACCATAGATCAAAAACCTGATAAAGAAATTTAAATTAAATCTGGGTTTCTTTTTCAGAAAAAAAAAATCTAGTTTAACCCTGAGTGCTAGAAAATGCCTTGTGACCACTACCTTCCTACCAGCCATTGACTATAGAGACATTATTTACATGAATGCCCCTGTCAGATCCTTGCAGAAGTTGGATGCTGTCTATCATGGCGCGCTAAGATTCTTAACTGGTTGTAACTATCGTATCCATCATGTCACCCTGTACTCCTTGGTCAGTTGGTCATCATTGTCTACACGTAGGCTCTCACACTGGTTAGTTTTCATATTTAAATCCCTCTTTGGTCTGCTGCCTTCTTATATATGTTCCTGGTTTTAGTATTTCACCCTGTTTTTATGGCACCCTGATTTATTGTTTTATACACCACTCTTGTTTTAAATGCATTTTACTGTAGTTCATATTATTGTTTAGAGTCATTGTTGTCTACTCTATATGTTTGGTCTGGAACAGGTCCCTCTTGTAAATGAGTCCTTGTGGCTCAGTGAAACTAGCCTGTATGAATAAAGGTTAAATTAATGAAAAAGAAGCACAGAAAACACAAGGAAACACTAGGGAATCAAGAGGCTTTACCAGACAATGCCCAGACAACAAAGAACACACAGACGCAGACTTGTATGCAGAGACTAGCAAGACATAACACCTGGACAGGACATGCAGGTGACACAGATTAGGACTAATTATTAGAATGGGACACCAGGAAGTGCAAGGGCAGGAATCAGCACCATCCTGACAATGACATCATGAATTAAAGGGAAACCCTGTAAGTGAACTGGCTTACATTCATTCCCAATGTGTGAATTCTTGATTTGAATTTGATTTAGATGCCCATTTTAAATTTCATTTTGTCTTTTTACTTATTTTTTGTGTTTGTCAAAAGCTGAAGAACTGCATTATTATATTTTAATGTGTTTAACTTATAGGTAGCTAGTTGTATTATAACTGGAGAGTCCAAAAAAGGGGAGTCTAGATCTGTTGAGCTATACATTCTTAGCTTTTGCCACACAGCTTTGAGCATGAACAGAGGAAAGTTTGTCATGTGCGCATTAATTTTTTTTTAAAAAACTCCCTTTTTCAGTGTTTTTACACAGTTATGATTTATCTCAAGAATAATGACGTGTGTATGTCAGGGGATTTTTGGTCTAGGTTTATGGATGCTCATCACTAATGTTAAAGTAATGTTGAACTAGTATATGTTTTAGTTACAAGAGAGTTGTTCTTCCTTCTCAGAGAGGAGCCTGTATGTGCAGCTGAGGTCATCATTGACTGTCTGTGAGCTGTGATAGCTGATAAGCTTATTATAAAAACAATTCTCACACACTGCCTCGTGCAGACTCTCATGACTAGGCCCCAGTGATGTAGAGCTTTAATGCATCTGTGTAAACCTGCAAGTGAAAGTCTGCACTTACAAGTAAACGGTTAAAATATCTTCTAGTGTCCTCAAGTGTGGCTTCTTTCAGTAAATAAGATGAATAGAGGATATTTTTCCAACAGTGTACTTTCTTAATACTGTATTTGACAAAAAAAGCTAAAACCATATAACAAAGTAAACACTCTTGGAGTACATTTTGCCTGCAGCCTTTCATGCCAGTAATAAAGATAACAGAAAATGAAAGTGTTGTGTTGGAGCTGACTCACCTGTTTCAGCTCAGGATCTGTAAAATGAGTTATTGTTTGATAATAGCTGTGGGGCTCATCTTGTACTGAGTGGACTTCAAACGTTAGAGTCGTAGATGTACATTTTATTAATGTTGATCCGGAGGTTTATGAACTATTTTGATAACAAATCAACAGTTGAAAACACACACACACGCACGCACGCACGCACAGAGAGAGACAGAGAGACGATTGCCCACATTTTATCTTTAATTAACCCGAACACAGAAAGTGGTTCTATACAGGTCAAACCAGTAAATTGTTCTTTGTGTTTGGAGAGTTTCAAGGAACTCATCCTGTGCAGATGAACCAGGAAATATAATTTTACTTAAACAAGAAACAAGCACATTTGATAAAGCCAGACAAAAATTAAAGCAGTTACATTTTCAGTATTTGATGGTTTAATATGTTTAACTGAACTGCAGCTGATAGGCTACAACAGAAATGTGCAGGTACAGAAAATTAGTCGATGGGTAGATGTTAGAAGAATGACATTCTAGCAGAAGAAGGACTCAGCTGACAGTAATGAAACAATGGTGGTAAATACCAAAATAGTACCAGAACCGGTTTCCTTCATACCACAGACACATCTTTGCAGTGATTTGTGTGGCCTGCCATGGGATTATTGTGACAGGAATGCTACAGACTGAGATGGTATCTGTGAATTTAGCTACATCACCTCAGCAGTCAGAGAATAACAAATATTTTTATAGAAGCAAGGACCCCAGGGCCACACAATTTATGCACCATAAAGCCATATTTCATTGTGGTGAGCCATAGCAAAATATGACTCGTAGAAGGCTGCAGAGAAAGTTTGAGGTTCGAAAAATATCCCTGTTTTAGTCAAGGCCTCTTTAAGAATATTTGCATTTTCCTGGCCGGTACTGAGACTTGGGACTCCATCAAAACTCCTAAAAACAGAGACAAAGAAATGGTTAACTTTATGACTGCTGAAGTAAAAAACTGTCACGTTAGAGTTTATATTGTTACGGTCTTATATCTCTACACATATTCTGACCTAAAATATCTACTTAGAGGCAACGGGGGTTACTTTTATTTCAGATTTAGGTTGTTTGTTAAAATGTAAATGAGGCCATGTCTTACCTGACATAGACTGTGGAAGCGTCTTTGTGCTCTATTGTGACAGATGTATCAAAGACCTTTACATCCAAACCAGGAGGGAGAAACCAGGACAAGGATATAAGATCAGCACCTCCAACATTTGTTCGAGTGATCAGTGCAGGCCAGGACTCAGGCATATTTTGACCTGGAACAAAGAAAATGGCTACTGGTTATTTAGGTCTTTAGCCACTTGATACTTTGAGGAGTATTTTGAGAAGCTAATGAATGAAGAGAATGAAAGTGAAGAGTAGAGGTCATAGAAACTGTGGTCCAGGAAGTGGGAACGATTAATGAGGGTGAAGTCTAGAACACTCTCAAAATCTTGAAGAAGGGGAAGGCAGTAGGGCCTGATGACATACCACTGGAGGTTTGGAAATGTCTTGGAGAGATGGCAGAGAGGTTTTTGACTCAAATATTCAATGGCATATTTCAGGGTGATAAAATGCCTGAGGAATGGAGAAGAACCATGCTGGTGCCCATTTTAAAGAACAATGGTGATGTACAGAGTTGTAGCAACTACAGGGGAATTAAGTTGATAAGACACACAATGAAGATCTGGGAGAGCGTTGTGGAATCAAGACTTAGATAAGAGGTGACTGTGAGCAGCAGTATGGTTTCATGCCAAGAAAGAGCACCACAGGTGCCATAGTTGTTTTGAGAATGCTGATAGAGCAATACAGCAATCGTCATAAAGAACTCCATTGTGTCTGTGGATTTAGAAAAAGCATACTTGTATGCCAGAGTGTTGACTCTGCTGAGGGAGGGGGTGTGGTATTGCATGAGAAAATCTGATGTGACAAAAGCATTGTGATGTGCTTGGGCAGGACTCATCAATAGATGTGTAGGAGACAAGGCTGTTAATACCTTTCACCTGTCAATAATTATACAAGACTCGTTCGAGTCTCAAAATAATAATTATTGAGTTATACACGGATTCTCTTCTGTTTTAGATTAAAACATAATTTCTTCTATGTGACCAAGATGAATGAACATGAATGTTACATGAGACTTGAATTATATTTGATCCATCAAATAATGCAATCATTTATTAATCGAATCTTCAAATTATCACATTACACATTGATTGGCAGTGATTAAACTTTTACGGCATAAAAAAATTGGACATCTTAAAAGGACAACAGATACAAGTTATGATATATTTATATAACTTTTCTCTGAAGGCACATTGTTAGTTACTGACTTAGAGGGTTGAACAAAAACTAAAAAGGGAGAGAGATAAGAGTTTAAGAATTAAGGAAAAGGTTTTGTCTTTGATAATGTCAACCAGAAATGATACACTCTTCCCCGACGTCCTGCTAGACTCTGGGAAGCTCTTGGTAAACATCGGCGACTCTTTACCTTTGAAAGACGTCAGGTCTAGTCTCCGGTAAGAATGTTAGCACTTCAACTTTTAGACATAAAAGGATTCTCGGTCCTGTTGACATCTGCGCTGGTTTTTGTGCGTGTTTACTCTCCATGCGACCCAGCAGTCCGCAATGGCCAAGAGAAGCAGCTGTTATTTCCAGCTGATTTTCAAAATAAAATTTTCCTCAGAAGGAAACTCATTCAAAATGCTTGGAGTGTTCGCGCTCAGTCAGATTTTCAACGGCGTGTTGAATTTCCACGCTGTGAACAAGGCCGTTAGCTCATGGCTCATTGTTCACAGCTCTTTGAAGAGATCAGCTCCATTATGTGACTTCAATGGAGGTCTCAAAAACTCTGAAGAGAAGTAGGAAGTAGAAACTTTCAAAGGAAGTCTGACATCAGCGTCATTCACTTCATTGATTGGTCAGATGACCAGAAGGAGGGAAGGGCTAGTGTGATGTCAGAGGGGTTATTGACAGCTTCAGCAGGTAGAGAAATGAAAAAGTTGTTTTTGGACAGTTAGGGGAAATTTTTTTGAGAAGAGAAGGAATCAAGACAGACAGTTATGTCTTCTACTGACTACTAACTCAAAACTCTTAAAAACAAAGTCTGAAAGAACATATGGCCTTGTTCTCGACTTTTGACACACTAAAGCCTTCATTTCTTCACACACACTCAAATGAATCAGAATTAATTTGAGTAAAACATTTAACTAATGATTTCTAATAATCATTAACACTGTTTCACAGTTGATGTAAATGATTATTTCAACATAAAAACGACATGAAATAAAACATCATTCAAATAAGAAAAGACACACAATGTTTCTTTTTTCCTTTTCTTAATTACTCATTAAAAACGTCAGAGTGTCCTCAAAATGACTTTTGATTAGGATTAGAGTCTTTGATTATCAAAGCATGAAATAATAAAGTAAATTAAGATCGTTCTTTGATTATTTGACTTAGAACAAAATTAAAAAGTCTTTTGATGAGATAATTTGTGTTCTGGATTCAAATTAATGGAATTATAAGTTCTGTCCTCTCAGAAGGTCTTCTGGGACAAGATGCACAGAGGAGGTTAGATCACTACACTATCCTGCAACTGTTCACCAAGGTGTGCATTTGCCACATCTTCTATATCACCTGCAACGCAGGAGCTCCAGCAACGCTTCCTTGTCGCAACTGTGAACGTTGCCATTCCGTTTGTGCATACGTCATCCAGGGTGTGCATATGCTGAATGTTCGAAATCACCTTCTGCCCATATCAGTACGAGTCCAGCTGCAAGCCTTACAAGTCTGGCTAAAATCCGACCTTCCAGACAGGCGTTATTATGACTTCCTGTTTTGTGTTGAATGTTTGATGAGCACTTCCATTATGCTTTCAACATGTCACGTGTGGTATTCAACAGTTCACAAATACAGTTTTAGTCTTATATCTTACACAGGGCAAAGCTGGAAGAGTCACCCAATAATCATCAGTTTCTTGTCTGAGTGGGTGGGGCTTATGTGATGTCATGAATCAACAAATCAATTTGTCTAGAAGTGGTCATTGATGAAGCACAAAACATCAGGTGCAGATCAGATGATTTATCACTGATATAACTGTTGGTTTAATCTGGAGGCGCACTGGAGTCAAATGTTAAACAGTACCACTGTGTATCAAGTGCTCACAGACAACACAAGAAAAATCTGGTGCTGATGGGATGATGTATCATCGAGATATAACTGTTGGAATAATCAAGGGGGCTCACTTTAGTAAAATGTTAAACACATACCAATGTGTCTAGAAGTGCTCACTGATGATGCACAATAAATCTGGAGCATATCGGATTATATATAACTGAGATATAACTGTTAGAATAATTTAGGGGGCGCACTAGAGTGAAATGTTAAATAACAAAAGATGTGTGTAGAAGTGCTCACTGATCATGTACAATAAATGTGGTGTGTATCGGATGATATATCACTGATCTATAACTGTTGGAATAATCTAGGGGGCACACTGGAGTGAAATTTTAAAGAACAATACCAATGTGTGTATAAGTGTTCACTGATGACGCACTATGAATTTGGTACAGATCGGATGATATATCACTGAGATATAACTGTAGGAAAAATATAGTGGGTGCTGTGGAGGCTATAGGCCACTTATCATGGATTCCTGTTCAAGGGGTGCATAATGGTCGATCATAGTGATTTTGGTTTACCTCGGTGTATTGCAACGGCGTCACTTTCGAATTTGTCACACTGCCATGCCCACATCCTCCAGCAAAAACTGTTTGTAATTTAAAGTGTCAGACCAATTTGTTATGTCTTCTAACACAGGATCATCCTGATTAGGTCAAGGGTGTCAGAAAAACAGCATTCCAAGTAAAAAAAGTGACTTCCTGTTCTGAGGGGGGCGGGGCTTGGATGACATCAGAACATGACACAGAGTACTGTCAGGCATCCAACAGGGATGACTCATGCCAAGTTTGGTGCATTTTGGTCTTTCAATGTGAAATTTGGAAATTTACGGCATGAAACGCAACTTTGAGTCTTGCCACGCCCCTTTAGTGTATATGAAAATGCACACTTTAGATTACTTTTATTCCCCAATGTGTTAAGGGCATATTAACCAAGTTTGAAGGCAATCCTTCAAAATCCCTAACAGGAGTTCGTTAAAATTTGCAGTTAGAAATGTTCAAAAATTACCTTTGACCCAAAATGACCAACTTCTTGTTGGTTTTGGACCAAGGCGCCAAGAGACTTTTTCATAGGTCCTGGGATGATACAGATGTTCACTGAGTTTCAGAATTATCGGTCCAAAAACGGCTTGGGGCTTAGGTTTTAAAATATTCTAGGTGGCGCTGTGGAGGTTATCAGCCAATTATCATGGATTCCTGTTCCGGGGTGGATAATGATTGATCATACTGATTTTTGTGAACCTCAGTTCAAATCTGTAGAATTTAGAGCCAAATGTATGGCAACTGCGTTACGTCTAACTTCACCACGCGGCACCGCCCACATGCTCTACCCAAAACTGTCACTGTTGGAAAGCACGTTACACAAACATGTCTTGGGTCAATAGACACACTATCATGCTGATTATTTAACAGGGGTCAGATAGGGACCGTTCAATGTAAAAGTTTATACTTCCTGTTGTCAGGGGGCGTGGTGATGTCATGATTTGACCATTCAGTCGTGCAGGGGACTGGATATGGATCAACCACCTAAGGTTTGATGTCTGACTGTTTTTGTGTAGGTGCTATTAGCGTTTCGTTTTTCATGGCGAGATGTCAAACTTTGAGGTCTGGCCAAGCACCTTCAGCATGCTCCAAAATGAACCGTTTAGGTAACTTTTGATCCCCGATGCCTTTCGAACAAAATGACCAAGTGTGAAACCGATTGAGTGAAATGCCTAGGAAGAATTTGTTCAAATGCGGAGGCTGTAAACTGCCAAGAAGGTGTGAAATTTAGGACAACATTCCAAAATGGCCACCTTCTTGTTTATCATACAACGTTGGTGTCAGAGGGTTTTCTGTGCATCTTGGGAAATTGGACAAGTGTTGTACCAAATTTCATGCTTCTAAGACAAACGAAGGTTAATGTGGAGAGTATTTTGAAAATTTACAGGTGGCGCTCTTGAGCCATTTCAGTTGTGATTTTTGCCGCGCCCCCAAAATACGTAAACTTTCACCAGTCCTGATGTGTCTGCCAAATTTGGTGAGTTTTGGGATATGTTACGGTCTCCAAAAGGCCAATTCATTTGGCAGAAAATTTTTAGCTTAGGCCTGAAACACTACGATTATAATAGGCCTACGCAGTGCTTAGCTGCTTGGGCCTAATTATGGACGGTGCTGATCCGATCTGGTGTCGGCCTCAGATACCAGCATAATTAACGTATCGGATTATTCCGATCAAGTGGTGTGCCGTGAAGGCCTGCAAGGCCTTCTCTGCTGGCCTAAAATTATAATTAAAAATTAATTTTTTTTATTTTTATTATATTTTGTCCATTACATAATTCCAAATTGTCTGTCCGCTTCCGTTCATTGCTATCCCCCATGGTTGCACTGCATCCAGACGTGTATTTTCATATTTAAGCATTTAACCAATCATATTTCAGCCACTATTTGTTGCCAGGGTCAAA
>JARVGV010004559.1:0-10058 GCA_031762435.1 Hypsolebias longignatus | reverse complement strand
GTTCCAGTTTACGACCGTATCGGTATCCGACCGGGTTGTTGGAACGGATCTCGGTCAGAAACCGGGGACTACCTGTATATGTTAATAATAGTTCGACATTTTTTTCTTTTATAGTATCACCCCCACTGGCCTGGAAAGCCATCTCCAACAAACTTGTAGTGGTCCACGGGCCACCAGTTGACAGTTGTAGCAGGTTTTGCGGCTCCAGACATTGTAATTAATAAGCAAAGTGGAAAAAGCGTCTCTTTTTATTGCAAAGGTTGCAGACCCCTGATTTAGACTTTTGTGGACCTGAATAGTCCTCACAGGTAGTCAGTTTTTAAATAAATTTTAAAAAGTGCATTTAATTATTTCACTGTATATTTATTTCATAGCTCCCGTGCATCAGTGTCGTCATGACGTTATGTCAACTATGTATTTAACAACTTAATGATGTATTTAATAATTAAATGATACATTTCACAATTATGTATGTATTTAATTTTGTCACATTCCACCCTCCGTATCATCTAAGAGGCTGTGATGAACCAACACACACTGATGGAAGTTGTTCACAACTCTTACAAATAAAACATCTGTTCATGTTCAGTCAGGTTTACAGATGTGGTGGTAGCTGAGAGTGATAATTATGCAAAAAAAAAAAAAAAAGGTGAAATGTAACAATTTTTAAAAGGAAAACACAAACCACTGAATACTTAAAATTTTATTTTATTACAAAATTACACCAAACACACAATATATACAGTCAAATACAGACATGAAAACTATATTTTCTTTTAGGCATTAAAAAAATAAATTATAAATCACAAGTTGCACCTTTTAAATTTGTAATTTAAACATCATTGGTGTTTAAACTGACTTTATGTGTTTGTGTTTGTAGGTCTGTGGCTGTGGAGTGGGACACTGAGGACAGGGACTGTGCAGACCTGAGGGGGGGCAGGAGTCTGTTCGCTGCTCAATGTGACGTTTACGGACCCTGGGTCTGTAAAAAACAGTCCTGATGGACACACATGTCCCCTCTGTCCCTGCGTCTTTATATACATCGCTGAGGGGAAGACGTTTGAGACAAAAGAGTTAAAAGTTTCAGCAGGTTGTTCGTAGGAAGAGTTTATTCTGAAAGTGCAGCATAAAGTGCATGTATGACGATGCAGAATAATAAAAGCTTCTTGAGTTCGAGTCAGTTCATAAAAATCTCTGATTCTAAATATATATATATTTTTTTTATCACAGTGCTACAATCAAACACAATAAACAACTCCATTAATATGAGCACTGTGAGCCCTTGTACAGGTTTATAAGAGAAATTAAAAGTAACATTTAGGTAACCTTCAAGGAAATTCAACTTTTCCTTTACAAAGCCCAGAGCAGTGATGACGATTTTACATTTTCCTCTTAAGCCTCTCGCAAATTTCAGTTCAAGTCCAGATTTCAGCATTTTCCTCCACTAGTTGGCCGCGACGTTCTGCGGCTCGATGATGGTCATCAGCGTGCGTCCATCCAGGGGCGCGAACAGCGGGTACAGCTTCCCCCTGAAGCTCCCAGTGAAGGTGAAGATGTGCGATTTGGTCTCTGCGTTGTAGAAGGAGATCTGGCCCTCCTCGTAGTCCAAGTAGACGCCCACGCGGCGCGGGACGAGGCCGAGGGGCAGTTGCGTCTCCGGCTTGGTGCAGGCGTAGAAATGGTGGGTGCTTCGCCACAGGGTCCAGTAGCCCCGCTTTGGGGTCATGTCGAAGTTTCCCTTCCGCTCGGAGTTGGCGGTCGTCAGTCCGATCCGCCAGTAGCCGTTGTTGGCGATGTCCACCTCCCAGTAGCGGCGGCCCTGGCTGTAGCCCTCCCAGCCGAGCACGCAGGGCCAGCTGTCGAAGCGCTGCGAGCTGTAAGGCAAGTCGGACTCTGACAGACCCTCCTGGACCTTGCGCTGGTCGTCTGAAAGCTGCAGCCACGGGTGGTTCGTCGTGGGGTCCAACAGCACCTCAGCTGCCGGGAAGAAAAGACGATTAGGTTCAACGTTCGTGCTCAGTAATCCAGTTAAAAATCCAACAAGACGGTTTCTTTTAGATGAGACGTTCCGTCCTTCATCCAAAGGACTTCTTCAAATCTGAGGAGCCACCAAACAAACAGCACAGTGTGAAAAAAAAAATAGTTTGCTGGTAAGGAGCGAGGCCGGGACCTGGAGGCCGTCTTAGCACCAGCAAACTGTTTTCCCACTGTGCTGTTTGTTTGGTGTCTCCTCAGATTTGATGAAGGACGAAACGTCTCAGCAAACAAATTAAACCGTCCAGATGACCTGACTGAACATTGTTGGATAAATTAGCTTCTTGTCACCCCCAACGTTTTGTGGCTTTTCAATTTAGCGTCATCAGCCTCCATAAAGGGAGTATTGTCTCTGTGTTAGCAAAATATCACGGAAACTTGGGAAATAATCCCTCAACGTTCATGAACACATGGCATTAGCTCAATTCAAGATAGCTGTTCAGGCTAACTGATCTTAACAAAACACAAACTGCTCTAACTCGGTCAGTTTTACAAATGCAGAGCTAAAGGTTGGTGTGGTAGTAGCTGAGAGCCCTCCCCAACACATGCTCCGAGGGCTATATGGGATATACGATGTCAGTCTGAAACGGTGAGAGCATGAAGCTGAAGTTACCTGCTGCGCTGCAAATCCAACTCCAAACTGAAAACAGACAAAAGGAATCTGTTAATATTTCAGTGAATCAACCAATAAAAGGTTAAAGATCGAGACCTGTGGTTCGTTCTTTTAACGGCTTCATTTGATCACAATTTCAATCTGGTCTCGAGTCTGATCAGGTTTGGTTTGATTTAAACTTCACAAGCATTTGTTTCTGTGAAAGGCTTATGAACAGCTAACGTCTTACCTGTCGCAGATAGCTCTTTGAACCAACTAGGTTTGGGAAACAAACGTTTAGCTGACAAGCTAACGGCTAATCTGAGCGCAGACGAGAGAAAAGTGGATTGCCGCAAGTTTAACGCGACTCTAAGCAACTTGAGAGCCGTTCATTTGAACTATATTTTACAAACCTTCAGTCTGTCATCACTTTTATTTAAATGGGATTTTATGGTTATTTGCAAGCGCAGATAGCGATAACACCTAGCTAGTAGCATTTCTGGTGCAACCTGGGGCACTTCCTGCAGGAACATCGTAATATTTGTGCCAAAAGTGAAACTTGACAGCAGCGTACTTGTAAATAAATAAACATTTACAAGAACAAAACGAAATTATTTTAGACATTAGAGTTGTTTTAAAATGGCAGCAATCCAATTTGGTCTTAGTCCCGCTCAATCTAGCTGCTAGCTCGTTAACCAGGTCCGAATTAGATTTCATGTCTTCAAACCAGGTCTCTCTGGTAAATGAGTCCTCGAGGCTCAATGAGATTAACCTGCCTAAATAAAGGTTGAATGAATGAAAAAACTGAAGTTGGTCAAAGAGCTATCTACAGCAGGTAAGATATTGCCTGTGCATAACCTTTCCGCAGAAGCCCACTTTAAAAGATCAGAACTCTTGATTTAAGCACAGTAATCTGCCTCGGATTAAAAACATTCATGTTCACACCTGAGTACGGGAAGTACCGCGGGATTCCTGCCGTCCAGGTCCGTTGCTTTGCGAGTAACCAAATCTGTGGAATCATCGTCTGGAAAGGGAAAAAAGACATAAAAGTTCAAAGATGGCCTCTGAGTGGTTTATGCTCTTTGTGGCAGAGAGTTGGACTTTAGCCACGAGCGAATGCTGGGAAACTTCCTCCAGTTATTGTAGTTCACGTTTACTGTCAAAGATGAAGCAGCATCTTCACTGTCGTTCTGAACGTTCAGGCTTATCAGCTCAGCAGCAGATCAGGGTCAGCACATTATTCATTTATTGACTCTTCACACGCAGGCAGAGAGCAGGGTTCACTGCTGAGTGTCGTTAAAACTGTTTCATAACGCAGCTCAACACCATCACGTTTAGTTTCAATACTTTACCTTAAAGGAAGTTTAGTTTTATGATCTAAACCGTGCCTTACGGGAGTTGTGTAACATTTAGGTGGTCTACATGAACGGAGTTTAAAGGATTACCGTGCTCTCCTCTTTGAGCAGGGACCAGGTGATGAACTCCAGCAGCGGCAGCAGCCTCAGCAGACGTTTCTTCTTCAGGGCCAGCAGGCGCAGAACTTTGCCCAGCTCCTCGCTCGGCACGCCGCAGTTCTGCCAACACAACCCGGCACGTTGAGATAAAAAACCTCCGATAATACCAACACTTTGTTTATCCATAAAACAAAACTTCGGTTTTCTCTTGGGTTAAAGGCAGAAAATTAAGGGTCATCCAGGTTTTTATGTCTTTAAGGCATGCGTGTAGTCTTAATTGGGTTCATTGGATTTTGTAGACAGATATAACTATCATCAGCATAACAATGAAAAATTAACCCATGCTGTTTAATAACTTTACCTAATGGAAACATATATAAAGTAAAGAGGTCCAAGCACTGAACCCTGAGGAACCCCATGACTAACTTTGGTGTATGATGATTTGTTGCATTTACAAATTGGAATCTATCAGATAAATATGATTTAAACCATTTTAGAGCCAGTCATGTAATCCCAATATCATATTAATCTCTGTAGTAAAATATTGTGATCAGCTGTTTCAAATGCAGCGCTGGGGTCTAACAGGACCAGTGTAGATGTGACTTGGCGCTTTATAAATAAACTGAATTGAATAAAGGGACAGTTCAGATGTATTTAAGTGCGGGTTCTGTGCACCATGAACACTTTAAATCGTACCTATTGTGGATATAAATATTTACTTCTGACTGGACTGATGAGTTAATGGCTAGTTAGAGCAGGGGACTGAGAGCCAAACTGATTTCTGATTTTACAAACAGTTAGCTGTAGCATTTATGGTACATTCACTTCCTGCAGAAGTCTCATAATGCGACTGCCAGACTAGTCGTGTAATGTGAAACTGTCGGCCTTGTAAAGGTTTATAAATTAGTATTAGCATAAGCGCTATCATGTTTTTCTACACTGGAGTTGTTTTATGATAGCAGACTAGCCATTAGCTCACCAATCCAGTCAGAAAAAAAAAGTCATTCAAAGCGCTATCTACAACAGGTAAGATATTAATTGTTCATAATCTTTCCACAGAACCCCACTTCAGACTACAGTATATCTATTTGTAAGCTACACCTGGTGAGACGTGAACGTTTCTTTTAGATTTATTTTTGGGACTTCTGTTCTCCTCACCTCAGCTGCCTTCTGCAGATCTTTAGCCCACTCCATCATCCTCAGTTGGGCCTCCTCTTTCGGATCTTTCTCTTCTTTATTCTCCTCCTTCTGATCGTCAGATGCGCAGGGGATCTCCTTTAGAAGCTACAAACACCAAAGGTGGAAAGAACAATGTGACTTTCGTCCAGCTCTTGAGTTGATTTATGATTAACTTCTGGTGCACTGACCTTGTCGACGTGTTGGAGCTCGTCGGCCCACTCCAGGATCAGTTTCCGGCTCTCCTCCAGGCTGCGTTCGGCGTGGCGGTCTGAGCTCTTGACCTCCTCCTTGCCGGCTTCCTCTCTGGCGCCCTGCTGAAACAACCACACACGTAAACGAAGGCCTCAAAGTAAAAGCTCCACATCTGTCCACGCGCACGAGTCTCAGAGCCTCGCACGTTGCTGTCGACAGCGTGAGCTGCAAAGGTCACGTAATCAGGCCGTAAACCCGTCCACGAACGTGTCCCAACAGAACTCAGCCATGTTTCCACATTGATGCTATAAATCCACTGAGTCAGGCTGTAAGATAAGAAGCTGCTCACTTTTTAAAATTCAGTTCATTTATGCAACAGCGCCAAGTCCCAGACGTCGTCTCGGAACCGAAAAGTTCATATAAAAATAATTTAACATTAATTATCAGCGGAGCAGACTGCTTTTGAGTTTAACTCCCGTCACAGGACTCTCATCTTGATCAAGCATGAAGGCGACAGTGGAAAGGAAAAACTCCCTCATGAGGAAGAAACCTTTAGCACCTTTATCTGATTTGACTGGCTGGGTTTGAGAGGAACAGATACACAATGGCAGGTCAAGAATCACCTTGCACACTTGGTCCACCTGCTCCTTCCAGTGGTGAATGAACTGCACGCACTCCTGCAGGCTGCGCAGGTCCCTCAGGCTGTTCTGACGGAGGTGCTGCTGAGACACACGCTCCGAGTTACTAACGCTCAAACATCCGAAGAACAGAGGAGGGGATGGTCAGCGTCTTACCTGTGAAGGTTTGCTGAAGCTGCTGGCGTGCATGGTGGGGGCCGAGCTGTGAGGCTGGACCGTCTCTTCAGGCAGGGACCAGCGGACGGCCCCGAGGGAGCTGCTCTGGGTGGTGCTGCCGTCCCCATCGTTTATCAGGTTCACGCCTGACGAGGAGCCACGGAGAATAACCAGTTATACATTTGTGCAGCCATTTAGTTAAAGAGATGGCGTCTTTTAAATCACCATTAAAAAATTAAAATCAGCCAAATGACTCAAATCGACCAGATTATTAAACCAAACACGGTTTGAATATTTACGATCTGAACAAATCTAAACTCGGGGATGTTTTCGGAAAACAACGGCTGTTCTTTGCTTTAAAATTGAGATTTACAATAAAAAATAGAAATAAAAAGATATTTACAGTTAAAGCTTTGTCATCGGTGTACAATATTTAAATGTATTTTTTACAAACAACTTACGTTTTTTACGCTTTAAGATGGTTTTCAGTTCCACTCCTTCTTTACTCATGGCTGCAAAAATAAATGAATTAATAAATGAATTAAAGAGCCACTGTGAAATCAGACAAAACAAGAGAAACATGAAACAGCCACTTTGTGAGTCCGCTCACTCACATTACAAGTTCCACTTTTCCATTAAATATACGAGGCTAGCAAGCATTCAAACACCCCCTCAGATGGGAGGGAAAGGAGAGCGATGTGCATGTGAGTTCAACTCGCATTAAGTTAGACGTTTAAGACTTTTTGAAAAAGCTCCTCGATATACAGTATTATGTACAGTGACATTTGTGATTTATTTATTTAAATTTTCTTTCTTTTATGTGTGTGATTGTATTTTAAAATGAATAAATTTAATTTAAAAAAAAACATCTTTCATTTTGAATAAATGTTTTTAAAAAAAATCATTTAAAATACAATACAAATATATTACCCCTGAAGTAATAATAAATAAGTGAAGGAAACCTTTTTAAACGCTAAAATCCAGATGTTGGCACCTGAGCAGATGTGTCTTACCTGCTGTGAGGCGGAGCAGAGGTGCACTTCTGTCAGCTGGAGACAAGTGGACTGCGCGTCCTGCATGTCTAATCTTTTTGTGTCCTCTTGTTCCTCCCTTCTTGATCTTTGGACCTTTTATGGCCTCTGAGGTGGCGAGGGAAACTTTACCGACGAGTCGCTGGCACGAAACCGTCGCCAGCTTCCTGGTCGCTGCATGCAGTGTCATGGTGGGAGGCGACAGGCTGGATTCTGTTTTACAGCAGCACGAAGGCCGCTTATCAGCCCGAGTGATGCACATGATCTGCATGTTTTAGTGGCGTTACTGTAAACGGTGAATCCAGCAGCAGGGTCAACGCTCAGAGGGACAGTGAGTCTAAAAAAAGGCTGAAAATACAAAACAGCAGGAAACTTTAAGAATAAAAGCCTAAAACTATATTTGACTAAATGTGCTGCAAATCTGGTTCCCCCAAGATGATAATGTAAATGTTAAATATTGTATCTCTTCTCATTTTTTCTAATAAAATAAAATAAAAAAAAGTTAAATACCCTGTATATAATTTAGTGTAGACTTCTCTTGCCAGCTGGCTAAGTTTGAAGCCAGAAAGAGGCTGGACCATTCTATCATTACTTAATATGTTGTCTTCCTTAAGATATCCGATGTTTATGCCATAAGAAATGAATCACAACCAATCAATGTGTATATGTTATGATGTTAGTTCGATGATCTGTTAAATAAATGACCTCTTTTGCTTGATGGGTCAAATATAATTAACATCTCATGTCACTATATATTCTCATTTGATCGCACAAGAAATGTATTTTAATCCAAAAAAGAAGGAACCCGTATATAAATCAATAATTATTATTCTAGATCTTGAATGAGTCTTGTATAATTATTGAAAGGTGTAACAGGTATCACTGCCTTTACTCCTACAATGCTGATGTGGAAAGAGCAACAGAACGTCAAACGAGACGGATCAAACTTGAGTTGATGAACCTGCAACCAAGAAAAGACATCAGGTATCTGACTCAGATTAGAGGATGAAACTCCACAGCATCATGTTAATTGAAGCATGTTTTAAAATTAGCTCAGTTCCCTTTAATCTTTCCATATGTACAGTTTTTGCTTTTAGCTAATTATGGCCGAGATTATATTTTGATATGAAATCAACAAGTTGTGTTTAGAAAAGACTAACTAAATGTAGTAATAATGATGTTGTAAACACTGTGTGGTAGTTTTTATAGCTCTTAAAGAAGGTGAAGCCAACATAAAAGCCTTGGTTGATGAAGTTCCCCCACCCCCCAACTGTTTATTAATTTATATAAGTGAGATGGAAAGAAAGTATGTGAAAAGGCAACATTTAAGAAAAGAATATGAAACAAGATTTTTAAAATAACTTTGAAGGTGAAAGCAAAATCTGTTGTCTTTGAGCTCTGATTTCTTTTTCACTCATTTTCTGACCTTGTTCCTGTGAAGGTCTGTTGGGTCAATGAACAGCAACAACAAAAGATTGATATCAAGTTTTGAGATTAAAGGGAAAATGTAAATGAAACGTTCAATCTGAAGTCTAAATAGTGGACACTAGGTTAGGAAGCGATTCCCATAGAAGTCCTGAACTCTACCACTGCTTAGCTTCTTTATAATAGTACAGTATTGATTTAGGGTTATATACGATATAAAGCTTGTTGACAATCATTGTACAGCAAAACTCACAAAACTTCCTTTGGACCTTCACAATAAGAGTTTTAAACATGATGACCTTTAAATACAGTCAAGATTATAAAAATACTCACACTGTTACTATAGTTCTTCAGTAAAACTCAGATATGTGCTAAAATACTTTATTTTAAAACTCTTATTCTGAGGTATAAAGTCTGAATAATGGTCACCCCTAAAATACTGGTGACCCCACCCCTCCAATGGTCTGACAGTTTTACAGTATATGTATACATTTCAGAAATAAAATAAAAAAACTAATCTGTTCCGGCTTTTAGTTTTGGGGTGCCACAAAGGATTTTCAGTGGCCCTGACATGGCCACCTTAACAAAGAATTCTAGATGTGCCTCTGCCAGACAAACTAAATGTTGTGTCAACACATAAAACACAACATACCAAAGAACCAGTTTTGATCTTTAGCTATGACCTAGCTAAGGTTCTTAGCGTAACAAGCTAGCTAGTTACAAGCTACTGGCTAGCTAGCAACTTTGCTGCTAGCATTCAGTCATAAAAAAATCAAGTACAGTACTCAATTTTTTTTGTTGAATGTTTAAGAAAACAATAAACATAACACAGTTCCATCCATCCATCCGTTCTGCTTGTTCTGAAGTCGGGTCGCGGGGGCAGCATCTTGAGCAGGGCGGTCCAGACATCTCTTTCCACAGTCACCTCTTCCAGCTCTTCTGGGAGGACTCCAAGGAGTTCCCAGGCCAACTGAGAGATGTGTCTCCAGTGTGTCCTGGGTCTTCTCAGGGTTCTCCTCCAAGATGGACATGCCCAAAGCACCTCTGTAGGGAGGTACCCAGGAAGCGTCCTTACCAGATGCCCAAACCGCCTCAACTGGCTCCTCTCGATGTGGAGGAGCAGTGGTTGTACTCAGTCTCTCCTGATAACTGAACATCTAATGGAGAGTCCAGCTACCCTGCGGAGGAAACTCATTTCAACCGCCTGTATCTGTGATCTCATTCTTTCGGTCACTACCCAGAGCTCGTGACCATAGGTGAGGGTAGGAACGTAGACCGACCGGCAGGTAGCTAAACTCAAAACAGTGTTATCTAGACCTGACCTTGAGACACTAATCCATGCATTCATCACAACCCG
>JARVGV010004454.1:0-10072 GCA_031762435.1 Hypsolebias longignatus | reverse complement strand
GGTTTCGATTTGCGGCCGTAAATGCGGACATACGGCGCCATGTGCATTCGGCTCCGACCTACGGCAGAATCGAGCTATGAACGGTCCTTAGGTCCGGAACCCGTTTGTATTTCGGGGACTACCTGTACTCAACAAACACAACACACACCTCATCTTAGATATATTTTACTCCGCACATATGGGCGGCTGTGGCTGAGTTGTTAGAACAATCGTCCGCCAATGGGAGAGTTGGGGGTTCGACTCCATCAGCAGTCACGTGTTGAAGTGTCCCTGGGCAAGACACTGAACCCTCATTGCATCCGATGTGTGTCCCATTGGTGCATGAATGTGATAAAGCTCTGATTAGTCTGTTTTAGGGGTGCACAGATAAATCGGATTTATCGGCCTTGATTTCCTTAATTTTGGGAAACCGGAAATCGGCCAATACTTGCATGAGAAACCGATTTTAACAATTGTTTTAGTTTTAACAACAATTGTCTAAACTTCATTTTTATTGCAGAGCACAAACTCATGACCAGTTAAATGATGAAAAAATGTGGGTACCCCTGCTTTAGACAGATGGACTCACATTTGACTCGGATCCTTTGGCTTACAGAGGAGTTCCTGGTCCTTACAGTCCGTTGGTCCAGTGAAAATGAAGGAATAAAGACCCACAGCTTGTAGGACTAGTAGCATGTCTCTGTTCTGTGTCCTCATGGTCGGGACTTGCAGTGAATTACAGCGCAGTCCCCTCATCGCCCTGATCGCTCCAAACGTTAGACGCACTTTTCAGTAACTGTCCGGCCATGACCTTTGACCTGCTAACTGAGGCTTGTAGACTGCCTGGTTTGACCTTCTGGGCAAATCTGCCAGGAAGATTGTCAGCTGTCTTCAATGTTTTCCACTTGTAAACCCTTCGGTGGTACGACGGGCTGCAGACAGTTTGAAAATGGCCTTTGACCCCTCCCAGAATCAGCAACAGCTGTTCATACCTTTTCTTATCTTCTTCGATGTTGTTGTTAAAATAATGACTTTGTAGAACCTGTTGTTTTTGTTGTTCACTTGAGGTTGGGTTTGAATTATTTTAGAACATGGTAAATAAGCGATCAGTTTTATTAGGATTATCTGAGTCAGAAAACTTTAGAGTTAAAAGAAGGTGGACTTTCTTTTACCTCTGGCTATAAGTAGAACTGCTGCATTAGTTTGTCAACAGTCTGGCTGAGTAATGGCAGATAAGATAGTGGTTGTAAATTCCTTCAAGCAGTAGCCATAATTAACAAAGCTAACCTTCTGGTCAAAAATACATAAATAAAATTATAAAAATAAAGCTGGAGTATTGGAAGTGTCCTCACCTGATCTGTTGGAGCAGACTCCTTCCTGCTGCTGTGACCTGCAGGACTTCCTGTTTCTGCTGCGACTTCCTTCACCGCTGAACCACAACGATCTGTCTCTTTGCGGACAGATGTCCTCTGCTGTCCTCTTTTCGGAGCCAGAACCTCAGCTGGAACCGTCGGCGAGGAGCCGGACTCAGGTTTGGGGGGGATGTAGGACACAAAGATGACGTTGTCTTCGTCCTGATAAGGGGGCGGAGCTTGTTGAGGAGAGTCCTTCAGGGTGTCGTCGTCGTCGCACAGATCAATCACTTCGTTCATGTGGCTCGAACCGTTCTGGTTCTGCCTTGTTGGAGGAACAGCCGCGGTGGACTTTAAGGACGAGCTGTTCTTATTGACCACAAAAAACACCCTCCCATCGAAGACGACCAGAGCGTCTTCTGTTCGTTTCAGAGTCTCAACTCCAGCCCGAGGATCCTCTGAGGTCAGTGAGGGAAGACTGAGATGTTTTGGACTCCCCTCCTCTTCTATCACCCACCTGATGGGACTGCTGGGCCTTTCTGAAAACTTTGGGACCAGTTTTAGCTGTGGTTTAGCTCCTGTTGGAGGCGGTCCACATGCATTAGTGTTTGATGGGAGTTTGAGTGGGGGGGTTGGTCTGGTCGCACCTTGATCCGCGGTGGTGACAGGGGACACGTAGACCATAGTTGGTGAGGCAGAACTGCTGACTGAAGATGTAAGGATCTGGTCTTTGACGACTGGGGAGAGTTCAGATGCTGGGACCCTCTGGACCTGCGCATCGGGGGGGATCGTCAGCAGCTGTCCTCTGGGAAGGACTGGAGATTTCACCGTCACGGGAAACTCTCCTGAGAGTCTCGTCGAGGGAGAAGCAGTCTGAGGAACTCTGGTCGGTAAATTTACGCTTCGCTGCTGAGGTTCGCCCTCGGAGTCTCTCTGAGAAGGATGGACCTGATTGGACGAGACGTTCGCAGCAGAAACCTGCTTCCTGATAATCCGCTGATTGTTCAATGGATTCACAGCCGCCTTATCAGCCACGTTGACAGACAATAAGCGGTTATAAGCAGCAACGTCTCTCTGGGACGTTTCCGTCTGAAAAAACTGTCCGTTGACGCTTCTGACAGGAATCAGCTTCATGATCTTCTTTCCATCAGCCAAAACGGCCGGCATCGCCTGGTAGAAGATGCTGGTCTGACTGAAACAAAAACCAACAGAACACCGAAATGTGAGGACAGAACTGTGAACATCAACAGCATATTTCATTCCACACGTTTCACCTGACAGGTAAAGTTCTTGTTTGTGTACTGGTAGTTGTTCACCAATAAGAAGATCAGCAGTTAGATCTTCATAGGATGAATACCGCCGTACGACCTGCACGCTGCAGAGTTATGAACTACAGTACCTCACTACTTCGTGGTTCGACTTTAGTGGACTCGCTCTTTTGCATTTTTTTCAGCGATTGTCAACTTTAATATTACTCACGTGATGGGACGATAAGCGATAAAAAGTAAATAAAATAAAAAATACTTCGGACCGGCACAGCCATTTTGTAGTTTTCTTTAAATAAGCCTATACTGTAACACCGGTCAAAAGAACTACGTACAATATCCAGAAGCCAACACCGCTTCTAGTTGCTGCTTTCTGCCAAATGGAGGGAAAGTTTTGCAACGCAAAGTCAGAATGATCCATCTATTAAGCTCAGAACTGGCAGGAAAGTCGCAAATATAGTAATCTGCTGAACCAGAACCGAGCCGGACCAGAACTGAGCTGCTGGTCTGCAGAACTGAGGAGTAAAATTTTGCAGTACTGTGAGTACATATACATATGTTGTTCAAATTAGTAGGTTTAAGAGTTTAGAACATTACAAGAGTGTGGGAAGGTTTTATAAAGACTTAAAATATATATAAATTAGGGCTGGATGATATGATCAAAAAATTGATCAAGATATATTTCTTAATTTCAATCAATAACGATATAATTCCGATATTGATATAAACAATATAAAAGCCTCAGAAAAACTGTACAAACTGTGCAAATAAATTAAAGTTCACCTTTTAAAAATTGGGACACGTTGGCTCAAACTTTTATTGTGCTTCATCTGGCGACTCCCAGCGTATTCTATCAAGTGGAAACTCTTCAGCTGGTGGAACAAGTTAGATGTGTTCCCACCGCTAGTTGAAACAACTCTCCAGCACATTTTGCAGCACAAACCTGCAGTTTATCAGAGCTTAGACCACCGAACCACTTCTACACTGCCAAATTAGTCTTTCCTCTCTTATCAATCTGCTTTCTGAAGAGAAAGCTGGTTCAGTCACATTTTGACGGTCATGGGCACTCATTTTGAAGCGAAAACTTAATGAGTGTTGGAGATTAGCCTAGCCTAGCCTGCTACCTCTAATGCCTTCTGGACTTGAGCTCTACGTAACATCTACGTCACCACGCACTTACGTAGTCATGTGTCGCAGCTTTATCTGTTTGTAAAACCCAAACAGAAAAAGAAATGCATCAGTGAAATGCTGTAATCATATTGAAATATCAAAAATGTGCTTAAAACTCATATCACTGTTATTGAATAAAAGAATACCGTGACATACTGTATATCGATATCAAATTATTATCCAGCCCTAATATAAATACTAAAATGAATATAGCGTTCCTACTTAGTGTTTTTTTTTTACCTATCCCGGAGGTGTCTGGAAAGTAAACCCCGTGATAGGGCTGGACAATATTGTGATTTTTTTAAAAATATTGAGATAATTTCAGACGCAATATAAGATGGGACTATATCGTCTGTATCAATATTTTTATGTTGAGTTATAATTAGACTTGAAAATCTGAGTACCGGGTAATTCTTTTTCTCCTGTCTGCGCCAACTTCATGTGGCTCTTCCTTCTCCCCTCACTGAATACAAACACAGCCCCTCACCCGTGTGCGCTTCCTGCTTCTTCAGGTGGGCGGGAGTTTAGCACAACAAGTAAACATGGTAGAGGACATCGAAGAGCAGCTTAGCTTCTTGTCATTCCCCCATCTGTTACAGAAGCACGATCCGTAGTGTACTTATGGGTCGCACGGATACCGGTTTATGAATAAAAATGTTTTAATTTACTTTAAAAAGTATGTGCTCTATCTCCACCGATCTTTTTATTTTATTGTATTTTTTTAATCTCCACCAATCTTGATGTAGGTAATTGACGCTACTCATATTTCCGTTACAAATCACTGGTTAAGATGATCTGCGACACATTAGACCTGAACCCCATCCTGGGCTGAATGAGAAAAACTGCAAGATACAGAATGAATTATTTCCATGGTGAAACAGCGCCGCTCAGTGGTGAAGCTGCATATTATTTTTACTATGATAAGATGTCAATGATTTTAACAGAAATACAAGTGACATAAATTGAACAATGCGATTTATAGAAAGGAGCGACCTATCAGGCGGCAAATACGGCACTGAAAATTTGTACTCAAGTGCAAGTACTGTTACACTGCTTAAATTGTACTTAATTACAAGTAAAAGTATTGGTGTTGTAAAAATACTTGATTAAAAGTACAAAGTACTCTGTTCAAAAACTACTCAAAGTATTAATTACATTTTAACCAATGGATGTTTTATTGTGTTGTCAATAAAAGGCATTAGTTCGATTTACTGTGCAGTAGTCCCTCGTTTATCGCGGGTGGTAGGGGCCACGCCCACCTTCGATAAGTGAAAAAAACGTGAAGTAGGGATACAGTAGTCCAAGTTCAGTAAACTTTGTTGTGCCAGGCTGTAATCACACTCATCCCCAGTTACTCCCAATCTCCCTCCTTAAATAAACAGTTTAAATTGAAATACTGTAACATTTTAAATAAACAATCCACGCAGCATGGCTTGTTTATTTCAGATGTTACAGTATTTCATATTAGATATATTAGAGAAGAGCTGCAGGACATCACAGGATGTCACACAGCTTCAGTTCTGCAGCACGGAGCAGAAATGTACTTCTTGATCATTTACACTGAAACAAATGAACATAGAAGTTCTAAAATAATTTAAAATAACTTTTAACGCTTTTATATTTTGTGATTATGACAATTTTATGATCTGTGCAATGGTTCATGAGCTCCAACAATGTTCAGTCAGGTCATCTGGACACTGAGCATGAACCTTGATTTCTTGAACCACTCGGGCTGTGGCAGCCTGGGAGGAGTCGATGGGGGAGAGGACGGCCCCCAGAAACCATCTTATCACCAGCAAACTGGTTGGTCCGCTAAAGGAGTGTACTGCTTGGTGGAGAAACAGTTCGTGACTTCTCAGATTGACGAAGCCCGTTGGATGAAGGGCGAAATGTCTGTCAAAGAAAAAAAACTCTCCAGATGACCTGACTGAACGCTGTTGGATTTTTTTTACCTGAATTACTGAGCATGAACCTTGAGGTTCATGAGATATTTTGCTAACAGTTTAGTTTTAGAGATCTTGTGCGAACTGATAGCACTCAGAAAGTGTGTTGGGGATCAGTCTCAGCGATCACCACTTCAACGTTTAGCTTAATATCAGTCAAACTGACTGATGTTATTGTAGTTTTTGTTATCTAAGGTCACCTGGTTGTGGCGGCCATCTTGAATAAAAAAAATTATGAAGGTTTCGTTAAAGCTCATCCTATTCATTAGATATTTTGCTAACAGACGCACACGGACGAAAACTTACTTCACTCAATGTCAATTCATTGAATTAACTCATTGTTTGGTTTCTGAATGACCAAAAAATTACTGCTATTCAACAAAATGTTATTTTTCTAACTTTTTTCAGACAAACAATGTTACATTATTATTTTTATACAGTATATGAATGTTTCTGTTAACTTGTTTTTATAAATGGGTGTTTCTGTTCAGTGGCCTGAGATGACTTCTCGTGACTTGGCGCTTTATAAATAAACTGAATTAAATTGAATTAACTCGTCTGTTGGTTGATGTTTTTACAGGGAGGTGTCCTACCTGTGGAGGGCGTCCATGTCGGTTCTCCTCAGGCGATGAAACCGTTTACATCCGGATAATTTCAGGTAGAAACTAGAAAAGAAAAGAAAAAAACCTCAACGGGGGAGCCGGATAATTCCTGGAGTCTGGAGCCGACTATTTACGGAGTGTAACGTGGAGTCTGGCTGGGCGCGTAACAAATACCGTCATTGTTGTTTCCGTTTTTCAGAGACGAGCCTTCAGCCGAATCAATATTTGTGTCTGTATTCAACGAGTTTTAATTTAAAATTAAATATTTTCATGTTTGAATCTCTTCTGGAGGACCACCGATAGACGTTATGGGGACCCCCATTTTCTTCTTCTCTGTTTTAGTTGGGCAAACGAAGCGCGTGAGTGACGTCATATCACCCCCTGCAGTCCAATCTTGGTCATTACAAGGCTTCGTCTAACTTAACAGGTGTATATTTTATGACCCACTCGACGGATTTTAATTAAACTCTCAGAGAGTGATGATTGGACATACATCTATAGTTGATTAACTTTTTGAGTTAACCCCTTTCAAGATGGCCGCCACAGTTAACCAAAATTACCAAGTGAGATCTGAACTAGACAAAAGGACCTTCTCCTACTCCGCTCCTGCTTCCTGGAATATTTTACAAAAAGACCTGAAGCTCTCGACCCTGACTTCTCTAAATGGTTTTAAGAATCTGTTGGAATCCTGCAGACATGTTCTTGTCCTTGATTTTGTACATCTATCTTATAATCTGTCTGTTTTGCTACTTTGACATCTTTGTTTTAACTTGTTAAAAAAAATTTAAAAAGAAAATCTGTATTTCTCTCTTATGTTTGTCTATTGTTGATTGTCCAAGGAAAATCTACTGTTGCTGTTGTCATCATACTTTGTTTGTAGCCGGTCTCTCTTGTAAATGAGTCCTCGAGGATCAATGAGATTAACCTGCCTAAATAAAGGTTGAATGAAAAAATATGATTGATTTTGATCCAGTGAATGTAACCATCAAACCCAAATTGTTGCTTCATAAAAAACTATGAAAGCTTCTGGTATATTTTTCCTCGTAAGATTTTTTGAAGAGTTTGGTGGGGTTAGTTTTCTGTGAAGTTGCAACTTTGAAATTTCTAAATTACTAATAAAATGATCAGACTTTCATAAACAGGTTCTGCAATATTGAAACACAATTTCTCACCACATTCAGTCCCAGTTTGGAACAACAGATGATTCTGATAAAACAAAAATCATTCTTCTACACAGACTGGTTGGAGAAAGGTGTTGGTCTGTGCTACACTTTATGAAAGAAAATGCCAACCTTTTATCATACAGTATCTAAAGTCCATTTCTCCTGCTATGATTCAGATGATTAAATGTATGATTATAAATTTGAATGTTAATCCAACGCAACAATCTTTAATCATAAATGGTTGTGATTTTAGACAGAAAATGTCAAATTCATTAAGAATACTCTGACCTCAGTTCTCTTCCCCTGTACACTGAAAACATTTGATTATTAAAACAAACAAACAAACATCTAAACCAAATATTCATATCCACTCCCACAAAAAAATTAAAAAAAAATTTCAAAATTATGTATGAAATTTATCCTTGTACTGACTTTCTGCTAAATAAATTGAATATAGATACCAACTCATGTGCATTCTGTAATTCAGATATTGAGACAGCAGAACACTTTATTTTACTGCAACTTCATTAATGCTTTTGGAAAGATGTTCAGAACTGGATTATATAGAAGAGTTCCATCCCACCTTTAAATTTTACAGTAATAAACTGTGTCTGTTAACAGGGGAGGAGTTTTCAATTATGGTAACAATTTAATCCTAAAGGCTATTTTTTTTTTAACCACAAATGTAGTTTCTTGAAAATTGCCCCCATGTTCAACATTTTTTAAGTGAAATAATTTTATTTAAGGAAGTGCTTAAACGCTGCAACCTTCCAATAGCCCAATCCTTACACCAGTATATTAATTATTTTAAGACTTGAAACTCCTCTTGCATTTGTAACTTTGTTTTACAGTTTCCTAAAATTCTTCATTTTATTTTTCTTATTCATAATTTCTGCTGTTTCACCATGTCACATGTGAACTTGTTTTGTTGTATGCCTTGTTATATACTGCATATATTTTTTAAATTTTCAATAGACAAAAAAAAAAAAGAAATGCACTTCTGAGACGCACAAACCATGTTTTGATACACTTTATTGACTGAAGCAACATTTGTCATTCACTTCACAACATATTACAGGAAACAGCTGTTGTTAAACCTCGTGTGTGTTTATTACACAGTCTGAGAAAGAAATGAACACTTGTTCAGTTCAGACAAGTTCAACCAATAAAAACTATTGAAAGAAACAGCAACATATTTACAACACATCACTTCTCTTTGTACACCTCAAGGCCAACAGCATCTTCATCACTGGTCCTCATGAGCATCTGTGGTGTCTTGACGTTTAGTCCTCCAACACGTAGTTTGGGTTGACAACCAGAACGACGCCTTCCTCCGCGCTCTCGCTCTCCGAGCCCTTCAGGCCGGCCGGGGACAGCTCGATGAGGATGTGGTCCTACAAGAGGCAGACGGTTAACGACCGCGGCGCTGACACGGCAACTTTAACGTTCACTGAGGGCGACTCACAAAGTGCACCAGCCGCTGGATCACCTTCTCTATCAGACCCTTCTTATTGATCAGCTCTTCTTCAGAGTTGATCTCTGCCTCGACCTCCTTCAGGTACCAGTTCACCACTGAGGTCTTCTTCAGCTCCTCCTCTTCCTCAGCTGCAGAATAAAAACCGTTAGAGAACGTACAACTTCGTGCGCAGTCAAAAGAAAAGCACGAGGAGGGGGCGCCTCTCACCGTCCTCTGCCCGGCGCAGGTGGAGGACCAGCAGGTTGGAGATGCGCTTGTATTCGGCGAAGGACAGGCGGAGGGACGGTTTGGGCTGGGTGCCAGACTCAGTGTCACCATTTACACCGTCTATGTGACCATTAACACCATCAGCATGACCGTTGACACCATCAGCATGACCGTTGACACCATCAGCATGACCGTTGACACCATCCACTCCATTTGGGACGTTCACGCCTACAAAAGAAAAGTTTCAGGGAAGCTCTCAGCCTGCACAGTTTGCATGTAAACAAACGTGTACACGTATGTAAGTGGTGAGCGTACCACCGTCCTGCTGCTCCTCCAGCTCGTCGTCCTGCTCCAGGTTGACGTCAGGCGTCTCCACTCTGATGATGGACTTGTTGAGGAGACGGAAGGCTTCCTTCACGTGTTTGGGCTGCACCTGGAGACAGGAAGAGGAAACATGAGCGTTTGCACAACACGTGCATTTGGTCGGCCATATTTATCTTTAATGACAAACAACTCAGCTCATGTCAGGGTAAGGAAGTGTCATCAAACATCTCATGAACTACCAGGACGTGCACCTACAGCTTCGCAAATTGTGGCGTTAGCATAATTCAAGATGGCCGCCGCAGCAAACATGAAAAGAGCAACAACTCATCCAGTTAAAATCCAGTGAGCTGAGAATCCTCACCAACATGAACTACACATGGATTAAAATGTTAAGAGCCAACCTTCTTGGTCTGTTAGCTAAATATCTCATGCCTTCCTGGATGTTTTCTAGAGAAACTCTCAGACAGACGTCACTGAACACAAGGTTTCAACTCAAATTTAAGACTTTTTAAGACCTTTTTAAGACCAGTATGAATCAAATTTAAGACCTATTCACAACATCTGTGCACGACAGAAATGTACAGAAGAAA
>JARVGV010004417.1:0-10078 GCA_031762435.1 Hypsolebias longignatus | reverse complement strand
ATCTAGTAGAGTGCTGTATGAATGGGTAAATGAGGACACAGATTGTGTTGTAAAGAGCTTTGAGTATCTTGACAAGACAGAAAAGCTCTTTACACGTCCAGTCCAGTCAATTTACAGATAAGACGTTGCAGGAGCAACACACACCAGAAAACCCAAGTACTTTAAAGAACAAGCCTATTAAAGAATGCTCAGCAAAGCAAAAGCTGAAAAAGTTTTATTTTTCTGGCAAGAAAAGGCATTTACAAGCTGTTGGAAAGCACACGGTCACTTTCCTTCTTGATGTTTGGAAATGCTTGACGGTAGCAGCTTTAAAAAGCAGCTCTGATTGGCACGTTGCTCTTTTTTAACTTTGCACCTGTTGGAAATCAAAAGCCACCGTTCACACAGTCAGGTGCACACTGAAGCAGGTATTTATCAACGTGCTCAAACTTATTTCTTTCATGCATGTGGTGGTGCGCTGGAGGAAACCCCCTTTTTTGTTGTTGCTTCAGAAGTCCACAGGACTGTTAACGGTGCTGTGTGGGCTGATGGAACCGAGGCGCTGAGGACTCCGAGTACACAGAGACACACGGCATCCTGCAATCAGGTCAGCAATCTAACAGAGAAGTGTCAGCGCCCAGACGGAAAAAAAAAAAAAAAAAAGACCGAGCACAAAAGTGTGTGCGTGCGTCGTGCGCAGAGCCGTGAAGAAATAAAAGCAACAGTGAGAAGAACAACAGCAGCATCTGGCCTCGACGGCTGGGGAACACAACACAACGGTCCCTCTCATTAATGCAGAATACAGACACAGAGCAGCAGCCCAAACACATCCATAGCGCACGCTGGGTGTGCTGCAGAGCCAGATCGAGCAAGTGAAAGGAGAACAGATAGGAAAGCCGCATGGGGGCCTTTAAAGAGAGTGGCTGAGTGAGGGTAGTTTTACCTCGCTGCTGAAAAAATAAACCCAGCGCGACACAACCTGTGGTGTTTAAACGGCACAACCAGAGCTGCGTCACAAACTGTACACATATTTCAGCTCGGTGAGCACGACCATCCCCTTTTGTACAGCAAATACAGGAATTTAAAGCCAACAGGGACTTTTTAGTCACAAAAAGTAATTTATATTGTTGTAGAGCTGTATACGTTATAGAGCGTCTAATTTAAAGGAAACGTCAATGTCTCCCACTCAAGAAACATGCGGCAGTGGTGCAGTCTACAGTTTTGTAGTGGGCACGCTGTGTTTGGAAACCAACGTACACTGGTTAGTTCAATGTATTCGTCAATGTATTTTGATTTTTAAGCATATTGAACATTTCCAAATTTCTCTGACGCTTATATTTGAATACATGAACAACAAACTTTGTGCAACAGTTGGCGTTGTATTAAAAACACGTTATGGAGTTTATAAAAACAGTATCCAAGTAAAACATGTTCAAGTATTACCGGTGAGTAGTAACTACAGAATTATACTATAATTTGCAGGGTAAGCGAATTTAATCAAGCGCTGCATACAGATAGACTGTTACGGAAGCATTTAACTGCTGTTTAACGTATCAATGACACGTGCCTAATGATATGTCATGTATCACTGGGCACTTTTGAGTGGGTATACTGAAATTCTTAAGCTTTTCCCACATATCACGTACACTACACCACTGGCCTGTGGCTTATTCATGTTTTTCTAATAGAATGTGAAGAAAACTGAGCTCTGTTGTCCATAGAACGGTGGTAAAGCAGGTTGAAGGCAGCACACACCCAAACTGTGAAGACTTATTCATTTCTTTTAATACCGTTTGCTGCCACGTGCTGAGTGTGCTCAAAAAGTGGGCGGTTCTCGCTCCACAGTTCATACCTCTGCCTCCAGAGGGCAGTGTGGCCACGTCACTGTTGACAGGCAGACCTGCTCCCAGTCCGTTGTTTAACAGGGGGCCGTCAGAGGGCTTCAGCTGCCACGTCAGACCCAGCAAGTTGATTGCTGCACACAAAGACACGAGGAGAGAATGGACATGAGAGAAGAGGTGTGAGAGATGGCTGAGGGACATTTGATCTGAATGGTGGACTGTCAACAAGTGAAGGGGGAACTGTGCCGCCTGAAAGCTCATCAGGAGACCGACCATTTATGTGGCAAAATCCTGCAGCTGGTTACACATCAGTCAAAGTTACATGTACTCTGGAGCACCAAGCAACTGAGGCAAGACTCACAAAGCATGCAATTAGAAAGCAGAGAGGATTTTCTCTGCCTCAACCTTCCACAACCGTCCTTCGGTGCAATAACGTCTGCTGATTTTTATTTGGAAGCCTTTTACACTGTCTCACAGAGCGCGAGTGACAGATTCCTCTCTGATGGGAACACTCGACGACTCCCCTCTCCATTCTCCGCTTCTTTTGTCCTCGCGTTGTGTTATTGTGCGCCGGCGGTGGCGCGAGGCTGCTCGAGTGTGTTCACTCCCCACTTTGTCAGCTCTTTTACTCTCCCCGTGCCTCTTCCCTCTCCTGTCTGTTGCCAAATGTCCCCTTCCACCCACACCCTCACCGAGACAAACAAAACAAACCAACAACGCCAGGAGTGAGGGAAAACTCTGAGAAGTCACTGTGCGGTGCTTTCGGGTAGTTGGGTAATTTCTTTTGCGACGGGTTTGTTTCTGTTTGTGGTGATTGTTTAGATGCCTGTTTTTTTGTGTCGATGGAGAAAACGACATCGTTTGCTTTTGGCTGAATACAGTAAAAGGCACAGTGCACCCTCTAGTACAGTCTTCACTCTGGTATTGTTGGCTTGAGCGATGCAACATACGGTTGCGTAGAATGCATTATGTATGTGTTACTGCTCCCTTCTCAGGCTCTGGTTTTATTCTTCACCACACTAGACCTTACAACACCTGCGTGCGGAGCCTGGGAATCAATTTTCGTCTTGTCAGGATTCGATCTGCACTTGCCAAGGGTTTGCACACATACCCGGATGAGTGTAAAAGTTTTAGGGCAGGCTCAATCCTACTCCTTCTGTTGCCAGTTCCTCTCTTCTCCCTGTCTTTTCCTTTTTTTTGTGTGTGTGTGTGTTTCCTCGTACTTTTTATGTTTCACCTCTCTTCTCCCTCCCTTGCTTCTTCGGTCAAAGGAAAGAGCTGACACCTTGGCTGCTTCCTGGCCTCCACTGTCAGCTCTTTTTTTTTTTTTTTTTTTTTTTTTTATGGGGGGAAATGGGGGCTGGGATAGAAAACAAAAAGGCAGAAGGAAAGTGCTCTCCCTGTGTATTTTCTCTTAAATCCAACCTTTGCCCTCTCCCTTTTAATCCCGCTGACCTTCATTCGCCTCCCTCTTTTCCTTTTACGCTCTCTTTTTCCTTCCACCTTTCTTTTTATCTTAACCTGTCCTTCCTTGCAGATAACGCAGACACACACCTGCAAACACTCGCACACACCTAGATGGTATCACAGCAAGACGCTGATGGAAAGATTGCCTATTGAATCAGCTGGAGACAGTAAGCAATTGTGAATCTATTGTGACGCTGCTCTCCATCTAGGTCACCCTCCAAGATCACATCAGACAGCACTGCGGTTAGCTCATTGTGGATGTCTGTTTGTTGGGTTTGTGTGTCGATGCATGAGCGCTTTGCTCAAATTAGTTTTCCCCCCGTCACTTAGCTTTTTGTTTCCGTTGGGAAAACTGTTTAAAAAAGTTGACCGATAGATGGCACACTTACTCTTTTGTGGCAGAACCACAAAAGCTTTGCCAACAGGTTTCTTTGCAGCACAAGACACAAGAAAGACAAAGAGAGACACTTGTTATCACTCTCCTTATCTCCCCGCCACCCCACCCTTTTAACAACACTCCTAACTCTGTTAGGGTGTAATTTAAGCCTACAATGAAACTGCTGAAATTGATGTATTTATTTTTGTGTTGCCATAATTTTAAGTATTTTCTTTTGTGATCGTAATTGCCGTAATTACTGTTTTGGGGCCAAATCTCAGTTAAAATGAACGGACAGATATCTGAGAGGACAAGAGAGGCAGTCTGCTTTTAGAGTGTATTTCTCCTTAAAAAAAAAAAATCTGCCAACTCACTTTGTGAGTGAGTTATGTAATATATGTAATATGTATAATATATGTAATATGTAAATATTACAGAGGAGAAGGTAGAACGCCAGCAAACGTGTTGGATTAAAAATAGAACAGCGTCTTCAAGGGTTTAAATGTAATCTCAATTCATAATTCAGAGAGGCAAAGTGCTGGCTTATATCATCTGCTGAACACAGCAAGAAAAAAAGGCAACAGCACATGCGATCTGTGACAAATAATAACATTAATAATGACAAATTTTTTAAAAAATAGAGAAAAAGATGATGAGTTGGCCTCAGAAATAGAGAAACTGAACGAGAAAGGTTAGCGGTCAGGGCTTCTTGAAGAAACCGTGTTAAACTTTAGCAGAAGAGGAGCAAAGAACAGAGAGAATACTGGCGCAACAGCAACAGAGAGAATATTTAAGAACGTATAAAATCTCCTCGGAAAAACAGGCTGCAGATGATGTGAAGGAAATATGAATACACCCTCCCTCACATATGAAGTGGAGGAACTGGAAAAAGATGGCACAAATTTAAAGGATTAGTGTCCTTGCATGTTTTTCACTGTTTGGAAAAGAGACACTTGAGCAGAAGTTTATATTTAAAGTGTATGGATGGATTTTTGTGTCAGAGGCAAGAAAATACAGAGTTAAGCAGATGAGGACAGGTGACTTTATGCACTGAACGTCATCGTTTACCCCCCATAAAACACATTCTATTCATATCCTCTCCCTGCCACTGTTTCCCTCTTGTCCCATCTTATGTCTCTCACTTTAATCTGCCTGGACTCAGCCTCAATCACAGTCGGTTTACATGACAGCTCCAATTGAACCAGATGTGACACCACTAATTGTACTAAAGACGCCGGATGGCCCCTCACATGTATTTGTATGTGATCTCTCACGTTGCAACTAAAACTACACAGAGAGCACTTATATTCAACACGTTTGCCTTCTCCCCTGGCCATCCTGATAAATGCATATTAACTGTTCTAATTCACCAGTAAATTAACAACTCTGACCTCAATTAGAATGGTAATTGTAGCTAAGACCATCCCCCACACCCTCCCTTCCATTATTGGCCTGGCTTCTAATTGGTTTAGAAATAATTTTTTTTCCTACCTCCTCTTTTTTTTAAACCTATCCCTGCACTATCTGAATCTCCAAGGGCCTCACTTGGAGATTCAGATAGAGCACATCACATGCGTTTGTTTCTCAAAACAAACACATGCACACATAAAGGCCCCTGAGTGTGTATTTTAGTATCACTTACACCCCCTTTCCCTCTCATCTTCGCAGCACAGGGGTCTAATATTGGAGAAAAGCTGAGGAAACAACAGCGTGCCGCCCCAGGTTCTGAACATTCGGCCCTTTTGGGATATTACGTCAAATTTACCTCATGAAACCCACTCATGTAATCCATAAATAAGACAGCCATCTCTTTCTCTCAGCTCAGCTCTGAAGATGCTGCTTGCTGAGATCAGTTAGCAGCCTCAGACAAAAGGACGGGGGCGGCGGTTGGCTACTGCCCTTGGGGGGGGGGGTCACATCCACTCCGAGAGACAAACTGTCTGCCTGGAAGATTGTGCACGCATTTGCGTATGCATGCTGCAAATTGCCTGGTATTAACAACAAGCACACAAAGCTGCGAGCCCCGACGGGACCTCCTCACCCAGCTGATGCAACTGAACTGTAATTGACTGCAACACAAAAGGTTATGAGAGTTGCTGGCAGCTTTTACCTGCAGAAGGAGACAACTCACTGAATCACACAGTTGAAATAGCTTCCTTACTGGCACTGAAATATTGACAGGGTCCTATGGAGATGTAGCCACATGCTTATGTGTGTGTGCGTGATTGGCTAAATGAAAAGAGATGTGCATCTGAGTGATGTCGTCCTTTCTGAATCCTCATTTCCTCTTCAGATATCTGCACTGTGACCCTCCCTCCCTCGTCCCCGCGTCGGCCCACTCCGCCTCACCTCGTCCTCGCCTTACCTCAGTCCTCTCCTGCTCATCGATCTGTATTAGAAACAGGATATGAGGAACTATGCTATCTTATCACAGATCACAGAGTGGGAGAGAATGAGAGAGGATGAAAGACAGAATACATTTTGGAAGCCAAGAGATGGAGAAACTAGAAGAAAGAAACCAGGAGGAGGAAAGTGGTTTTGTTCATTTTGGGTTCATTCATCTCCTGGTTTTGGGACACCAGACAGGTCCAGCATTGTGGCTCTAATTGGACTAACGATTGGATCCAGATAAAACAAATGAACAAAAATGAATGAAGAAATAAATAAACGAAATGAGCCCAGGTCCCAGGTAATGCAGGCAAAAAGAACACCACTGAAAGACGGCATCCCTCAGGCTTGAAAACCTGGATTTATTCACAAATTAAAGCACCAAATACCTTTTTGTCTAGTACAGAAAGCCAAAGGACGAGTGTTAGGACTCAGACAACTGTGCACCTTGCTTTGTATTACCTGACCTGAGCAGATGACCCATTTATCCCCTCTGGGCGCAGATGGTATAGCACCTCGCACCTGGTCCTGGCCGTGCTCTGCTACTTTTCTGGACTGGCAGAGTGCAGTAAGATTCTAACCTTTATTAGCGTGGACACCCGCTCCATGTCTGATCCGCATGCCCAGGTTCCTGCGTCCACCATATGCCCTAGCAGCGCCTTCACTTCCAAACACAACGCGAGCGCACACCGAATGCACAACTACATGGACACCGACTCTGGCAATGAGCGACACATCCTGACCTCTCGCTGTTCCACCTTGGATCGGCAGACGGGACGCCACATGCAACGTGAGCGGGGACAGTCGGGTCAAGGAGCCCGGTTTGGAGAGGAGCCACGGTGCGAGCGCTGCGGATTCAACAAAAAGCTCGGCCACTGAAACTTCCAAGGGGATACGTCCCAAAAAAACAAAAACCCTTTAAAACAACAACATGCAAGAACACACATAGTGTTTCTGCTCTAACGTATGATTAATAAGACCAGAAAGTACATTTTTCTCCAATTTTTGTTTAGACAGATGATTCAAAAGTAAATGATTTCTCATTTGCATTTCTCTTCCCACAATTTTTTTTTCATTCAACCTTTATTTAGGCAGGTTAATCTCATTGAGCCTCGATGACTCATTTACAAGAGAGACCTGGCTACAAACTGTACAAACACAATTGTGTTTGGCTACAAACACAATTATCATAGCCTTTACCCCCAAAAATGAAAATCACTGCATTTGAATGGACTTTTATTCGTCATTTCCCATTTGACTGGAGCTCCAGTTAACCTGGTATTCATGTGACTAAGTTTAGGTTACAGATACTGTATGCATTTGATTGTGATGTATTTACATAGCCGAGCAGCACAGCTGTGAACGATAAAGCCATTAACATGTTATTATGTAAGGGGAGCGATGATGCGAGCGCGCCGAAGTGAGACACTTCTTCTAGCCGGGAGGAGTGAGGCCAGTAAGCGATTGTGATCAGTCTGGAGCGGCAAAGACGGCGGTGATGGATGGAAAGTGGTCGGCTCCGAGGCATGAAGGTCACACTCGATGGCAGCGTTTGCCAAGTGTGTGTGCGTGAACGAGCATGTGAGAGAGAGCCGTGCGGCTCTGTTTAATCAACAGACAGGGGAGCTGAGAGTAAAAGCCTAAAAACACATTGTGTCGGTGTGTGTGGACGTGTGCGAGTGTGCGTGCGCTCTCATTCATCAGCGATGACAGAACCATGTGGGGTAGGCTGCTGCGCCTGACGAATTTACCTGTCGCGAGCACGCACACATTCACACGAAACACTCCTACAAAGGTGACACGAGCGCCCGCTAGCAGGAGTTTACTCATAGCAGTCAAGGGCACACCCGTGTGTGTGTGAGAGAGAGAAAATAGTCCACCTGGACACAAGTGTCTTGACACATACTCCATCTTTCATCTATCACACCAGCCTCGAATCCTTTTTCCCACCACGGTGCGTCTCATTTTTATTGTTTTTCCCCGTCTTTTGAGTTTACATGCTCTGTCCTCTGAGGCGTACACTCCTCTTCTCTTTCTATCCTTTTAAGTTGTTTTGCCGTAGCCCCTTCTTCTTGTCCTCTGCAGTCTCCTTCTGTCCTTTCGTCTCACTGTCACAATCCCTCTGTTCCCTGCTCTCTGTGATCAATTAGCAGACATTAGTCCCACGGTTATTCCAGGTGACAGAAGCCCCCCGGGAGGCCGCGCTCTCCTTCATCTCTCCTCCTTCTGCCTTGACTCAGTTTCTCCTCTCCACACCTGGCTATCTCATCCCTCCTGTTCGTCCTCCTCATCTTTTTGTTCTCAGCAGAGCAAACAACACATACGCCAGGCTCGGGCATCCTCTCATCCTCCACATTATACAGCACAGCAACAGCCTCCGCCCTCTTCTCCTCTGTCTCCCAAATGATCTATCCTCCACTTCCTGTCCCTGTTTATGTTACTTTTGACCTCAGCCACATTTCATCCCTTTCTCCCCGATCTGGCATTTTCCCGGTGCTGCCATTCACAGTGACGGACCTGTCTTCTCTCCTATGCCAGCCGTTCACCTGTATCCTAGCAACCACCTCTCCTTTGGCTGGGGCGCTCCATGCGGAGCAAGCAAACAAGACGCCGGGGGAATGAGGAACAAGCACCCCCGTTTATCCTCCTCCCTCCATCCGTTCAGTCATTCCTTCACATGAGGCCATACTCCGCTGGAGTTAGGAGGAACATGCTTCCACTACAACTGCTGCCTTTCTTCTCAAACTCATGTACAGAATGATGAAATGCTCAAAGTCAGAGCTGCACACGATTGTTATTTTTCTTCTATTTTTTATTTTTTGTGAGTGTTTATCTCATTCCCTTAGCTTTAACAGTGGGGTAGTGCTTCAAAGAGACACTGTCAGCCGTTCCCTTGAAGCATGCTTTTCTAAAAGGCTTGCAGTGTGTTCACATACATGTGTCTCCGGATGATTGTCGAGCAATTTTTGAAGCTTTATTAACGGGTTTGAAAAACACGAAAGAAAAGAAAAGGAAAGAAAAGAAAAAAACACGCACATAACGAGATTGAAACGCTGTGTGCGCACACTTTTAAGGGGTAGGAGGACGGACACACATACACGCTCTCAAAAAGGAAAAGTGCTGCTCAGGCACATGTGTCCTGCTGTAATTTATGAGTGGGCTCCTGGGCGGACGCCTCAGAGGGGTCCTCTTCACGCTGCATGGCTCTGGGTGCTCTGCACAATCCCCCGAGCGATTGCCGGGGGCCTACACATACATGCGCACAATGCACAAACAAGGTACGACAAAATCCCCCCTATGAGAAGTGAACTCACTGCGCGCTTAACGCTACAAAAAGCTAGGTAAACACAAGGGGTTCAGGCTTGGCAGCACCGCTACGGCTCTGTTCAGCACAGACGAAGAAACACCCGAGCAGAACATCTCCCCACAGCAGAAAGTAAAACAAAACAATAACTCACCATTTCAGCTTTGTTTACTGAATTCCAGCCAATTGGACAATTAGGTTTGGTGGTAAAGCACCCTTCTTTATCAGATAGTACAAGTGAAGCTGCACTGTACGAGAAGCTGAAACTATCAGACCCACTCAATTCCATTAAAAATGCAACACAACAGTGTACCATTATTTGTGCTTTCCTGTTTTGTTTGTGCTATAAATGCACCTATTAATAAAGTAATCTATTAGTTGGGCTGACAAGCTAATACCACCAATTATTAAGACAGACAGGCCCTGTAGTTAAAATGTTTTGTCTGGCATGCACAGACACTGATGTAGTGGTAAAAAAAAAAAGTGTAAAGGCAGCAATTAATCTGAACAAGACACATTTTACATTAGTTTTCTAATTAAATTGTTTTTTTAAATGATTTTAATTATATGCTTTGAGGTAAACCATCATTCCCAAAAATGCTGCTGTTCATAAAATAATTTAATGTCCTAACGCTCCTTGAACGACCAACCTGTGTGAAGCAAACAGGTTCAAACACAGATCATCTGGTGTTGAAAGCAACGGAATAGTAGTGGGTTTTTAAA
>JARVGV010004396.1:0-10081 GCA_031762435.1 Hypsolebias longignatus | reverse complement strand
GGCTTCATCAGTCAGAAGTTCCAGCACACTGTTCCCCCCACCAAGCCGTAAACAACTCAAGTGGACCAACCAGTTTGGTCCACTGATTGAGAATTATCAGATTTGACACCTGGATGATTGAGCATGAACATTCTTGTACTGTACATTAATATTTACCTACATTTGTAGACATTTAAAATTACTATTTTGGGGAGCAACAGCAGGTTGTGTTTGAATAGAGCAGTTCCGATTCTGTCAGGTGTCCTAAAGCCCCCTCCTCCCTCCCCTCACGGTTCTGAGCTGAACTCTTCTCCGCTGAATTCAGTCCTGGTTGTTGCTCCTGCTCCAGTCTTGTGGCACCATTTGAAGCCCCTGAAGGCTTCAACTCTTGGTTGACCGACCAACATTAAAGTAAATTGGACTGTCTTTCTGACATTTTGATCGCTGTTATTATTTTTGACAATTTAGTGCTATTGTTTTGAAATGCGATGTATAATGTGAATAGCACATCAAACATTTCTATCTTTGTATTTTTAATTTATTTTTTTTACAGTAAGTGTTTTGATTTATTATGTCTGAAATGTAGCAGGAGTTCAGACACCTGCTGATGTGCACGCGCTGTCTAGAGCTGTGCGCAACGTGAACTGTCCACAGTATTCTGTTGAATAAATGATCGTTTCTGTTTTGGGGGTCTGAGAGGAGGAGAAGAGGGGGTGTTTTTCAGTGCACAGCACCGCTGTCCGAGTAGGGACAATATTTGAAGAGGAGGAGGAGAGGACTTTGCGCAGAACCTCCGTGCGTAAATGTGACCATGTGTGCCTACGTCCTCACCTCCACCCCTTGCCTAGAGGCTCCTCTCCTGCTCCTTGAAGCAGTGAGCTGGTTCGCCATGCATGCTGTAGCTAGAACACCCACTCCACAGACTGGGTCCACCAGGCTAAGGGCAACGTCTCCTCTCGTTGTATTTTTTAATAAATAATCCAAATGAAATGTGCAATGTGTGAGGGTACCACTGCCTGCAGCAAGTTGGCCGCTGATTGTCTTCACCTGGCGGTCATCAGCCTGACGAGCTCCAGCTCCTACTTAAGGTTGCAGTCCAGTGCTACTCATCGCTGGAGCATATCATATCACTTGGTACAGTGAGTCTCCAGTCTAAACATTGTCTCTATGTTTTGAGCTCGTTCACCTTTTTGGTCTTGTTTCTAGTTCTCCCTGGTTCCTCGGCTCTGGTCCTTCCTGGTTCCTGCGTTGGATCCCTCTGGTCCTGTTTGGATCTCCTCATGCTCACTTGGACTTCCCATGCCTATCCTCCAATTGCCTGCCTTCCTCTGCCTGTTCTGGATCTCTCCTGCTCTCCTCTCAGCAACTCCACCTCAGAGCGGACACCTCAATTCTCCTGGAATGTAAGAGAGCAAATTATCAATATCAGTCATCAACTTTAATCTGAGGCCTTCCCTGACCATCATCTCCCTCTTCTTACAGGCAGTGGCTGAGAGACAACTGTTTGATCCCGCTTTCACAGAAAACAATAAACACTGTCACTTTGTATCTCCTGTCTCTGTCTCGTACTGGGTCTCATATTTATCTGGGTTCCTAGAGTTCTATGACAAAAACAACTTTAATGACAACAAATTAATTACAGATGGCACAGCAGGCTGGAAAATAAAATTAAAACTAAAGTTTGTGTAAAAACAAGATATATCTATACAGGTAGTCCTCGACCTACGAACGGGTTCCGGACCTAAGGACCGTTCGTAGGTCAATTCTGCTGTAGGTCGGAGTAGAACGCACATGGCGCCGTATGTCCGCATATACGGCCGTAAATAGAAACTGAAACTAAAACGACGATCGGTCACGTCTTTTTAAACGTGTTTTTTCATTGTAAAACAACTTCGAACGGCCGTATTAATGTTTTTAAATGTTTCCAAGCAGTTAACAAAAAAAATGAAAAAATTATAAAATGCTGCATAAAAAAGGCAACGTATGGCGCGATGACGTCACTGGGGGCGGCGCTGTAAGTACGGAGCGCCGTAGGTAGAGACTGCCGTAGGTTGAGGACAACCTGTATCTATGTATCTGAAATGTTTGAGTTTATACACTGTGCATATTAAAACATCAACCATCAATAACTTCAAATGACCAGTACATTGTGTCTCTGTCAGTCTGTTGGTCACGCTGGGTTTGATGTTTGTGACCAGGGTTTGATGTTTCAGACCAGGGTTTGATGTTTGTGACCAGGGTTTGATGTTTGTGACCAGGGTTTGATGTCAGGTGTTTGTCACAGACAACCTGAAGTCTTGATGGACATTAGTCTGTTGCAGCTTTTGTTTTTACTGACACAAGATGCTGAAGGTTGCCTCAAACAGGAAGTTTAGTTTAGTTTAATTTAAATAGTTTATTCATTTTACATTATACATATTAAAAACCAACCTAGATGGAAATGGGAAAAGAAAAACCCATTTCACAAATATGTGAAAGAAACCAAAATACATAAAATGAAAGGTGGCAGAAGAAGAAAATTTATTCTGCCCCTTTTTTACTCATTGATTTGGAAGTAGTGCTGAATGGAAGAATAACCCTCATCAGTGGTTGGACAGTTTGGCTGCAAGGACTTGTCCTTTGGCAGTCCAAAACTTTTTGTATCCATTTTCTTGGAAATATTTTTTGGATATAGAATCAGCTTGAAGGTCCCAAATTTCACCTTCACAGCCAAGGAGACCATCCATCCTCACCCGCTTCTTCCTTTTTGGGTCGGGGGGTCGCTGATGTCCATGTCCAGCAGTCACTGTGCGAGAGGCGGGGGACACCCTGGACAGGTTGCAAGTCTGTTTCTAACAGGTAGTTCAGTGGACGTGTGCAGCCGGTGACAGGTCCATCTGAGCTTAACGCAACTTTTTTTAATAACCGGCTGGTCCGACCTGCCTCCTCCTCAAAAAGTAGATTAACACAATTTTATACTCTGCATTTTTATTTTGTTTTCTTTGTGCTATGATTCATAAAACCACATCAAAGCCCGTGGCCGGCCAGGCCCACACTAAGCACATGGCCTGGTGCGGATTCGGATCAGGCTCCGGGTTCGGGTCATAAATGACAGCTCTATGTGATCACGTTTATTTTGTATATTTGAATAAAATGTGAGCTTAAACAAGAACAACAAAAATGTCCTACCTCTTCTCACTCAGGCAGCGAAAGCTGAGAGCAGGACTGACATCCTTAAAGTGAAGGACAGATTTTAGTTTTTAACATAATATGTCAAATAAAACTTTTAAAACACAACCAAAATGAGGGTTCTTCAGTGTTGATCAGGATTTGATGACATTTCAAGCATAATTAAAAACAAAAGCAGATTTTCTAAAGTTGTCACACGGACAAATGGATATTTTAACAACCTCTAACCTCTGAGCAGACAGACTATGCAACCCCCCTATGCTCTCTGCCCACCCCCCACCCGTGGGGGTCGGGCCCCCCAGGTTGGGAACCACTGGTTTAGAATAAAGTTGAACCAAAGGCTGCTTCTCTTCTTTAAACATATTTGATGGAAATGTTCCTGATAAAAAGTTTGTATTTTTATGATTTTTCAGCTGAGTTTACTTTAATTAACCGATCATTTAATAAAGTCAAAGTGAAAACAGGATTTCATGATAAAGCCGGCACCATTTATTTATTTTTAATCTTCAAGGATGAAAAACTTATTTTATATATATACAATGTTTTTAAAATAACGTTTCCACCCTCTGTCTTGGACTCCCAGTCCTCCCACCTGCCAGGGCTCAGAATCCAGCCTTTGTGAGCAGGCGAGGCTGGGGCACGGGTCCGGCCTCGCATGCTTCAGCGTTCAGCGGGTCGGCAGCTCGTATGATCCTCTGTGGTGACTCTGCTCGCTCGAATTTTGTTGTCAGTCACCAAACACAAAAAACGCCTGGACTTCAGAATTAAACACAATGTTGTCATTATTGTTTGTAAAATCTTAAAAAAAAAAAAAAAAAAAGATCCAGCCACTGCTCTACATCCAGAGAAATTGCAAATGGCGTGTCGGTGAAAGGTTTCTGAAATCCGTGACTCCTTGAGTCCAGCATTCAAGTTTTGGTCCGGACTCGGCTCAACTGAGCTTGCTCGGTCCCAACAGAGAAGCAGAGATGACAAAAGGACTCAAATCAGCCTCAATTCAGCTAAAATACTAGTTAAAGTGTTGATGTAAAAGGGATCTTTCCGTGGCGCGCTGTCCATAGTTGGGGCTGAGTAGGAGCAGTGCAAATGGGACATTAGTGAGGTCAAGGCTGAGAGCTTCAGATCTTTATGCAAGATATTCCAGGAAACAGAAGCAGAGAAGGAGAAAGCCCTTTTGCCTAGTTCAATCCTCACTGAGAAAACACTGGATGTAATTATGTCCTGTTGCCATTAATTATTTGTTTTCTTTCTTAGAAACAGATTAAGAATACAATAAACGTTTGTCAGGCTGTAGCTGACTCTGTGTCCCTGACAAGAAATGTGTAGTAAAACATCAGAAATTATTGAAGTCAGAGGTAATTTAAAAGCACACAATTCATGGTTAGTCTGAAAGATGAATAAGGGTTGAGGGTCATAATTAGAGCAGTGCAGCTTCAGGCTACATAAGGATGGATCAGGGATGCTTTGACCTACATTGCCTGTATACATTTTTAAATTGAGTGTGTTCTAAGACTGAGCCTTGTGGTACACTATTGTTGACTGTTAAATAACTGGAGGAAGTACCATTATGTTGAACACATTGCCACCTATCTGAAAGATACCGGTAGTTAGAGAACCAATCAATCATATGAGCTGAAAAACCAAATTCTGAGAGCTTATGACATAAGATGTCATGGTCCACAGGGTCAAATGCTTTAGACAGGTCTAAGTAAAGTGCAGCACAATAATCCTTGGCGTCCAGTGCTTCAACAATGTCATCAAAAACCTTCAGCGAAGCAGCCATTGTGCTGTGTTGTTTCCTGAAACCAGATTGATGGAGAGGTAAGATGTTTAATGAGTCCAAATACTTTTTGATTTGAGAGGTTATCAGTTTTTCTAGAACCTTGGCTGAAATGCAGAATTTAGAGATTGGTCAGTAATTGTTCAGTGAGGTGGGGTCACCTCCCTTCAGCAAAGATAGAACAAAGGCTGTTTTCCAAGTGTCTGGATTGGAGTTTTGGCTTATGAACATATTAAAGATGTGGGACACTGGTACTGCGATGATATGAGTGGCCAGCCTTGAGAAATAGGGTGGAAGTTAATCTGGACCTGCAGATTTTTCAGGATCAAGACCTTTTAACAGTTTATTTACCTCACTGATTGAGAATGGAGAAAAAGAGGTGTGATTAACTGATGATTGACTTGACACACCCACTTTAAAATCTATATAGGTAATGTAAGTCAGAGTTATTGAGCATCATCAGTAAGCACTTCTAGACACATTGATATTGTGGTTTAACATATGACTCCAGTGCACCCCCTAGATTATTCAAACTGTTATATCTCAGTGATAAATCATACAATCTGCAACACATTTATTGTGCGTCATCAGTGAGCACTTCTAAACACATTGTGGTGTTGTTTAAAATTTCAGTCCAGTGCGCCCCCTAAATTATTACAACAGTTATAGATCAGTGATATATCATCTGATATGCACCACATTTATTGTACATGATCAGTGAGCACTTCTGCACACATTTTCTTTGTTGTTTAACTTTTGACTCCAGTGCGCCCCCAGATTCCAACAGTTTTATCTCAGTGATACATCATCCAATCTGGACCAGATTTTTGATCTGTGATCATTGAACACTTCTATACACAGTGGTATTGCTGTTTGACTTTTGACTCCAGTGCACCCCCTAGATTATTCTAACAGTTATATCTCAGTTATATATAATCCAATATGTGCCAGATTTATTGTGCTTCATCAGTGAGAACTTCTAGACACATTGGTGTGGTTGTTTTACATTTGACTCAAGTGCGCCACCTTGATAATTCTAACAGTTATATCTCAATGATACATCATCCGATCTGCACCAGTTTTTTTTTTGTGTCACCAGTGAGCATCTGTACACACAGTGGTATTGTCTTTAACATTTGACACCAGTGCATCCCCTATATTATTCCAACAGTTTTATCTCAGTGGTACATCATCCGATCTGAACCAGATTTATTTTGCTTCATTAATAGGCACTTCTAGACAAATTTGTAGTGTTGATTCATGACCTCATTTAAGCCCCATCCACTCAGACAAGAAAGTGATGAGTATTGGGTGACTCTTCCATCTTTGCACTGTGTAAGATATAAGACTGAAACCATATTCGCTAACTGTTGATTACCACAAGACGTTGAAAAGTCTGAAGGAAGTGCTCATTAAACATTCCCCACAAAACAGGAAGTCACAAAATCTCCTGTATGGAAAGTCAGATTTGGGCTAAACTTGTAACGCTTGCAGCTGGACTCGTACTGATATGGGTGGAAGGTGAATGCGAATATTCGGCATATGCGCACCATGGTGGATGCAGGAATGGAATGAGAGTGTTCACGATTGCGACCGGGAAGTGTTGCTGGAACTCCTGCGGTCACAGTTGATTTTGAAGATTTGGCAAATGCGCACTATGCTGAACGAGTGTGGGGTAGGCATGTGATCATTCGCGATGGTGACTGGGTGGACTAGGTGGAGCTCATGCGGTCACCAGAAGGCTGGAGTGGCGCTTTGCTGTGGGGTGGCAACGAAGTGGCCTTCACCTTGTTGAACACCTCCCTGAGGTCATGATACTCAGTAGGGACCCTGGAGAGGTCAGGGTAGGTCTGCTCAATATTTTCAAATGTGATAGATGGTAGGCTAGCCTTAGTGAGACAGGAAGAAAGACACTCCTCTGACCAACCCACCATCTCCTTATTCCTCCAGTTAATCTCGGGGTTGTGTTTGCAAAGCCAGGAGGCCCCAAGAACAGGTAGCTGAGGAGAGTTGATGACAAGAAACTTAATTTTCTCCCTGTGATTCCCTCACAACATCAAGGCAACAGGCACAGTTTCAAGACAGGAGTCATTGAGAGAGTGTCCATCCAATGCCAGAACCTTATGGTCTTTATTAGCTCAATACCCAAGGATAGAGCAAATTGTTTATCAATAAACTCTGTGTCAGCCCCCAAGTCAAGACTGACACCGCAGCAGGACGCTTACCGATGACTTGGATCTCAGCAGGTACAGTCACAAGTGAGGAGATCTTTGGGTTTCTGGTCTGACTCAGCAGGTATCTCCTCTCACCTGCTGAGTCTGGTCTTTTTAATGGACATCTGGAGATGACGTGGCTGTTGTCCCCACAGTAGAAGCAGAGGTGAAGCTTCCTCCTCCAAGCCTTCTCTTCAGGTGTGAGACTACTCCTGCCAAGTTGCATGGATTCAGCCATCTGCAAAGAGGTAGTGGAGGAAGCTACTGGTCTTTCGGGGGCCAAGAGTCTAGACTCACCCCCACGTTTGTGCGTCCACTCGGGTCTACTTCCTATTTCACGGGCTCTTTCCTCGAGACGCAGATCCACACAGGTAGCCAGGTCTTCCAAGGCCTTGAGGGACTCAGGATACTCTTGGGTGACTAGGTGGTCCTTGATGTCATCATTGAGACCTTGAAAAAAATGCATCGGTTAGAGCACCCTCGTTCCAACTACTGTCAGCTGCTATGGCATGAAACTGAATAATGTATTCAGTCACTCATTTCTTTCCTTGCTTCACAGAAAAAAAGTTTACGACCTGCTTCTCTCTCAGGCAAAACAGGGTCAAAAACTTGGCACCGTTCCTAGGCAAAAGCAGAAAAAGAATTACAACTCCTACTGTTAGCTTGCCACTCTGAAGTGCCCCAAGACTTAGCTATACCAGCTAATAAGGTGTTGTGAGATGATATATGCCACCCGAGCACGTTCAGTGGGAAATGAAGAAGGTTGTAGCTCGAACTGAATCTCACACTGCACCAGGAAAAGCCGGCACTGGTCAGGTCCACCTCTAAAACATTCTGGAGGAGACAGGCGTGGTTCCAGGTGAGCTGTAGGAACTACTTGAGTGACAGCTTGGGCTCCAGCCATGTGTACAGGGCTCTGGGAAACAGAATTTTTAGAAAAATCCTTTAAAGCACAAATTACATTGGATTCTAATTTAATTATAGTCCCCTGTACACCAGAGTGCCACTCCTGAGCTGGTGCTAGATCCATTTTGACCAGGTTATACTGTAATGGATAGGTTTTAGGACCAGGAACAGCACCATAACTCAGGAGTAGTTTAAATGTTTTATTTTTGTAATTGCATTTGGTGAAGGCTTGGGTCCAGACGGTGGTCCAATATATTGACATGAGAGACAGGTTAGTGACTGCATGAGGAGTTTGAGAATGGTTAAAATTTAAACAGTCACCAACCTTCTCAATAGGTGTTAGGACAGGAAGCGCTGTGGACAGGGTGAAGTCATTCATGCAGAAAAATCTGCAGCTGGAACGCAGGATGATGGGATGTCCAGATCTCGTGGTCCAGTGATGGTAGCAGGAGGTCGAGAGCCAGAAAGACAAAAACTAGCGAAGCAAAAAGTGCAGAGAAGGGTGTTCTAAAAACGTGGTCAAGAGAGAGTAAGCAAGGGTCATTTTACTGTGGTCAGAAGATTGAAGAAGTGTCCAGTCAGAGGCAAGGCAAAAGCGAAGTCAGGAGACGATGCAGTGTTCAAGATCAGGAAACAAGGTCGAGGAGAATGCTGGAGAATTTACTGACTGGTGAGCTTTCAATAATCGGACACTGAGGGGAGTGAGAGTGAAGCTTCAGAAGTGAGCTGAACAGGTGTGGTAGGTGAGTGGTGATTGCAGAAACAGGTTGCAGCAGATGAGTGCAGATTGCTGAATGAGTGTGACAGGAGCTGAAGATGGGTGATAGGCAGTGCAGGGCCAAACAGGATGAAATAAACAGAAACTGAAGGGGATCCAGGGGTGAACTGTGACATCAGCAAGCCAGAAATTGTATACCTGTGATACGTCCTGGATGAACATGGCGTCCACACTTCAGAAGACAAGGTGAGAGCAATACAGGATGCTCCTGCTCCTACTAATGTAAAAGAGCTTCAAGCTTTTCTGGGGTTTGTTAACTATTATAGGAGTTTTGTGCCAATGCAAAGCACTACCCTAGCCCTGCTTAACAAGTTACTGAGAGGTACTTGGAGGCAGCGTTCAATAGGTGCTAAGGACTGCTGACAAGCGATTGGGTCCTGGCACACTATGACTCCAACCTTCCACTCACTCTAGCATGTGATGCTTCTGCATATGGCATCGGGGTAGTTTTAGAGCACACAATGCCAAGTGGGGAGGAGCGACCCATAGCATATGCTTCACGCATACTACCCCCAGCAGAGAAAAATATTCTCAAATAGAAAAAGAGGCTTTGGGACTGATTTATGGTGTAGACATGGTGATGTATGGGGTAGACATTTCACCTTAGCAATGGACCATCGCCCCCTGCTGATGCTTTTTGGTGAGCACAAGAGCCTACCCGCCCTAGCTGCAGCATGCATTCAGAGTTGGGCCATCATATTGTCAGCAAATGATTACCACATTGTTTTCAAAAAGTCAGCCTAGCACAGCAATGCGGACGGGCTCTCCCGCTGTCCTCTACCTGAAACAAGTGACACTGGAACAGCAGCGAGTTCAGCAGTATTAAAATCATTGCTGACTGAGCATTTGGGAGGAGCTTCACTGAATGCAACCCAAATTGCCCGGGCCACACGCACAGACAAGGACTTGTCTAAAATTTACCAGTATGTAATTGAAGGCTGGCCTATTGTCACAGATGAGAGCATAAAGGCTTATCATAACAAGATAAATTAACTTCCAACTGAGATGGGTTGTGTTTTGTGGGGACCAGAGTGATTATGCCCTCAAAAATACGAAAAATTGTGTTAGACGAGATTAACTTTGGTCACCAGGGAATAGTAAAATCCAAGGTCTTTGCTCGCAAATATGTCTGGTGGCCAAATCTGGATCAGGACCTCGAACAGCTCTGCAAAATGTGTGAAACATGTCAGCTGGAGCAAAAGATCCCACAGCATGTTCCACTCAAGGGTGTAGATTTCATCTCATTATTGTGGGTGA
>JARVGV010004360.1:0-10085 GCA_031762435.1 Hypsolebias longignatus | reverse complement strand
ACAAAAAAAAAAAAAAAAAAAAAAAAAAAAAAAAAAAAAAAAAAGCTTTCTACCCAATCACCATATGAAAAACAAGTTACCCTTATTCATAAGTATTTCTCTTTTCTTCCTAAGGTTTGACATTGCTGGTACCTTACCTGTTCACCAGGAGAAAACGCTGGCACAGATGTCAAGTCAGGGTATTCATTGTGGGAGATGAGCAGAACATGGAGAAGAGCCGGAATGAGTATGTTCTTTTAATTTTTTTTTTTTTTTTTATTCTTAACATTTCTTCCCCACCGCCCCCCCACCACCCCCAACCTTGCTATTATAATTTCAATCAAACTCACTCACATTCATTCAAACTTTTTTTTATACAGGTTATTCTCAGCGAGCCTCGAGGACTCATTTACAAGAGAGCCCTGTTTTTAACAACGAATGATGTCAACAGTAAACAATCATAAATGAAAACATATAAAAACATTAAAGAAAATGATATAAAAACTTAAACAAAACAGTTACAATGTAAAGCGGTGTAGAAAACTAAAAACAGGAACATGCTGCATTGGCTTTTCCCAGGAACTTAATAGACGTTTGAAGCCACTTAGAGAGTTCAAGGTTGAGAGCTTCAGATCTTTTTGCAAGATATTCCAAGAAGCAGGAGCAGAGTAGGAGAAGGTCCTTTTTGCCAAGTTCAGTCCTCACTGAGGGAACACTGCAGGTAATAATGTACCTGCTCTCACACAGAGACATGTAAGAGGAGATATATGAAGGCAGCAGACCAAGAAGTGATTTAAAGATGAAAATGTACCAGTGGGAGAGTCTGCATGAGTTAATGATGACCACTTAACCAGTAAGTAAGTCCATTCAACCTTTATTTATACAGGTTGATCCAATTGATCCTTGGGGACTCATTTACAAGATACCTCACTTTAACAAAGAGTGATGACAACAGTGGACAATCATAAACGATGCCTACAAATAGAAAAACATAAATAATACATAAAATAAAATACATTAATTGAAACTGAATACAGGTTGCATTGGTGGGTATGGTAGTTACAGCCAGTTAGGAATCATATAATGCACCATGATAGACAGTGTCCAACATCTTCAAGGTGCTTGCTGAAGCATTCATGTAAATAATGTCACCGTAGTCAATGCAGATAATGAAAGTCGCAGTTACAAGGTGTTTCCTAGCATTCAGAGTTAGACAGGATCTATTTCTGAAAAAGAAACTCAGTTTTTGTTGTTTGTTTTTTTTTTTTTTTACCAAGTTTTCAATGAGAGGTTTAAAAAAGAGATGCAAATCAACCGAAATACCCAAGTATTTATAAGAATTAGCAACTCAATAGGAACACCATTCAAAGATAAAATAGAAGGAAGAACTGCTGGGACCAACTTCCTATTTGAAAACAACGTCCCTTTGGTTTTGTCAGCATTTAGCACCAGTTTGAACCGGAACAAATCTGACTGGATGATGTCAAAAGCAGATTGCAAAAGTTGGAAAACCTTAGCAACTGCTTTAGCTTGAAAATAAACAACTGTATCATCGGCATACTGTAGAAATGTAAGGATGCATCGGGAATGATCTGACCTACATTATTTATACATATACTGTACTGTACATGGTTATGTTTGGTGATTAAACTCTGAACATGTTCAGAAAAATGTATTTTCTCAACTTGATTACATAGATTCCTGACTGAAACAAAAAGCAACTGAACAACAAACAAATTAGGGTGAGACTTGAGGGAATTTAACAATAATGCAAAAAAAAAAAACTATTTCTATAAAATATGTTTGTGTTACCATTGAACACCCGTGGTTTAGATATATGACAGAAATAGAAAAAATAAATATATTAAATATTTCACTCTTTTTTTTTTCTCCCCAGGATGATCACTATGCTGAAAAGTTTTCGTCTGGACATCAGTGATGTTATTGTCATGTCAGGAATTGAGAAACGTCCTCATTCCAAGAGGTACATTTGAACAGACTTTACTCTTTTATAGTCACTGCCTACAAAAATACTCTTAAACCAATTTAATTCAAAGGGACTCTCTTGTTTCAAAAAGTGTATCACTTTATCTAAAAGAGGTTATCTAAAATAAAACATCATTGCAAAAGTACTTTAAAGATCACTCTATAATAAACGTTACCATTGAGTGGTCAAGATGAATACATCAGCTGTCTGAAATGCTGTCACGACACCATTAACAAAACTTTTCAGCTTCTGGCCCACAAAGTAAAGGTGCAGAGACATGAACACTCCACTGTAGTTGGTATAAGTGTTAAAAATGTTCCTAACAAAGCAAATAGCTCCAGCAACCAGTCTAATGTAGGGCTAGACTCTAAAAATGGATAATTTGTAAATTATTACTAATTAATTGATCAACTTTGCGGCACTACCCTAATAAAGAGGTAAAACTAAATTAATTTGTTATTTATAATATCCATCTCAATAAATCACCCCAAACCATGAGTTCTTTTCTTGGGAGTAACATCATAGTTACATTAAAACACACATAAAAACTAATTTAAGTTTGGCACTGTTTAAGTTATGTTTGACATATACAAGCATATTAATAAGTGATGGCAAAATATGATATAGTGAAAATGTAATATTGAACAGAAACTATGTAAATTATATGGATTAAACAAAGTGTAACTATGAGGCAAATTAAAAGCTTTGATTTATTATGTGTTGAGGTTTCTCAGGTTTAACTAAGCAAAAACGAGAGCAAAAGGAGACAAAAAGCGAAATCACAAAAACAAGAGAGACTAAGCTTAAGCCCTTTAAACAAGCGTACATCTTGTTTTAAACTTTCAGAGTGGGTGTGTGTTTGGAAAGTTAAATCCTATCAAAGCAAGTGTATTCAAAAAAAGGTGGACACCTTAAGTAATGATCAGCCAATGGCGTTCTAGTCTTAGTTTACATATTTCGAACCAAGAGAGAGAATTCTCCTTCAGAACATCTGTTTGCCTCAAAGTTTCACTATTGAATAAAGTTATATATATTTCTGATACAGGAAAGGAAACTAGCTTCAACTTTCCTAAAATAGTGACAAAAAAAAAATCATTATTAGAACCATAACATTATGAATGTGAGATTGACAACAGTTTTGAAGAACAAAATAAGCATTACTTTGTGATGGATTTAGAATGAAACTTCTGTAAACTCTTGGTTCCTAAAAGAAAATGGGGTACTACAGCATTTTCAGAGTAAATTTTCTCATGGAGGATTGTTGTAACAGTTGTGGCTATCAATACAAGGACCGAGGAGAACAGATACCAAGACTCAAGATGTATTTACAGTAAGTTTTGTAAGCTCAATCATCAAGGTATATAACAATAAAAAAGGTTAAATTGTGTCATCTGGACCAGTTTCTCAAAGTGAGAAATGTGTTGTCCCCCATCCAGAGGACTTCCTCAGTCTACAGCCTGTCATCCAGATGTGTCCCATAGGTAGCCTTCACTAACTATGTTTACATGGACATACAGTAATCGGATTAAACGGCCGTTTGGAATAAAAATGTGTCTCGTAAACGCCCATTAGGGTTATCTTTTGTTTATTCAGCGCGATCCGAAATAATTTGTGATCAGAACGAAATGGGTGGTTTACGCTGATTCATAACATGAATGGTGCGCATGTAAACACTTAATCTGTTCATTTTTTTCTGATTGTGAAAAATAGACCTGACTGCCTGCCAACCAGATCTGTCCCATAGGTAGTCTTCACTGCTGTGTTTCAAGTCAACCTTCTGTTGGACTCTCAAAATTAGGAACATTTCTCATTTTGAGAAACTGGTCCAGATGATACAAATTAATATTTTTTTTAATGTATTTACAGTGTTTATTTACAAGGTGATACATCATTCAATGAGCCAGGTAGGGAGCTGGAACATAAGAGAATCTGGGGGACAGGAGGACATCAGGGATTATTTACTGTAAGCACGGAGAAATACAAAGTAGTTAATATTCTGTTTAACGCACCAGTGAAAGGCTAGAACAGAACTATCACTTGGCAGCTAATGCATCCAGCACCGACGGGATGTCCTCTTCAGTCTTTCAGGCTCTTCTTGCTCATCAAGCCAATGATTCTGAGGTGCTGCTGATTAGAGTTAGCTGTGGCTGCAGAGAGCTGACAGAGCAGAACTCCCACAATTAGAAGACATTGTTTTAAACAGAATTCGTTATAAATTAATGAGATGAGTATCTGGCCTTTGGGGGGCACTGTTGAACTGTGTTTTGGTCCTTAGAAGAGAGTCTAATTGGGAGTCATTTCTTTAAGCCTAAGCTAAAGAATTTACAATGAAGTGAACATTCCTGGAGGAGCCTTGAAGCGTATAAAGTACAGTATTTAAATTGTTTGATAATATTAAATTGTGTCACTTTATTGTCACTTTGGAGAAAGCAGAGACTGGTATGATTATACATCGTAGGTTTCTTTGATGAATGGAATTCTTGGTGTGACATCTTCTACTGAACATCAGCTGATATATTTTTATTACGGTACTTTCCAGACCAGGGTGATTGAACCATGGGGTAGCCACAACTTTGTTTAGTTAACTAAAAATGATTCACATAAATAGTCAGAGTCCTGACATATTACACCACACTAATATTTCATAAATGCCATGCATGTTTAACAATTTTGACAGAAATTTGGTGTTGCCTATTGTTTAAAAATGTTTTTTTTTTTTTTTTTTTTTTTTTTTTTTTGTACAATTACTTTGTGGATGTCTTTAAACCAGCCATTATGGAGCAAAAGTCAGTGTATCTCTTGTGCTGGTCCCAAGCCCTGGTAAATGGTGAGGGTTGTGTCAGGAAGGGCATCCAATGTAAAACACGTTTTCTAAAACCATGATGCGAGTTCATCAAAGCAAAACCATACCAGATCAAATGAGGCCCGGGTTAACATCAACTGCCACCAGTGCTGTCGACAAACAGGGTGCTGGCAGAGATTGTGCTACTGTTAGTCGAAGATCACAAGGAGGGAAACGTGTCAGGAGACGGAGGGAGAAGAGGAAAGTCAAGATTGTAGGACTGGGGGTTGCAGCCCTAAATGTGGAGACAATGATGGGCAAAGGTAGAGAGATAGTGCACATAATGCAGAGAAGGAAGGTAGATGTTTTATGTGTCCAAGAGTCCAATTGGAAGGGCAGCAAGGCTTGCAGAAGTGTTCAAACTGTTTTACCATGATGTGGATAGAAAGAGAAATGGAGTAGAGGTGGTCCTGAAGGGGGAGTTGGCAAACAATGTAGTAGAGGTGAAGAGAGTGTCAGATAGGATGATGTGCCTGAAGGTAAAAATAGACACATTGTCAGGGGTTATGCTCCACAGGTTGGATGTGATGGGGAGGAGAAAGATACATTTTGGAAAGATTTGGATGAAGTGATACAGAGTATCCCCAGGGAGGAGAGAGTGGTGATTAGAGCAGACCTGAATGGACATGTTGGTGAAGGAAACAGAGGGGATGAGGAAGTGATGGGTAGGTTTGGTGTGAAGGAAAGAAACCAGGAAGGACAGATGGTGGTGGATTTTGCCAAGAGAATGGAAATGGCTATGGTCAACACTTATTTCCAAAAGAGGAGGAACATGGAGTGACCCATATGAGTGGAGGAAGGAGTACACAGGTCATCTACATTCTGTGTAGAAGAGAAAACCTGAGGGGGATTGGAGATTGTAAGGTTGTGGCAGGGGAGAGCGTGGCCAGACAGAATCAGATGGTTGTGTGTAGAATGACTGTTGTTGTGAAGACGAGAAAAAGAGTAAAATCAGAGAAAATGACAAAATGGTGTAAGATGAAGAAAGAATAATGTTTTCAAGAGTTCAGAGAGAAGTTAAATGCTCTGGGTGGTAAGAAAGAGCTTCCACATCAGCTAGTGTTGAGCCAATAACAGAGATTTTAACATTGATGCCGAACTAAACCAGAACAGAAAAATGACATGAACACACCATTTTCACACTCAGAAACATCAACACAGTCAGAAACACTGCACACATAATTTCTACCCAGCATGCTTTGCAATACCCTTTCTGAGAGTTGACTCACACATTTCTTCACACATCTTTACTTTAAGACAAACAAATTTATTAACAATAACAATGACATACAGCATCTTTGTAATTAGTTTAACTACTAACTAATTTAAAAGTAGTTAACCACAAAGAGGATTGCAAAAGCAAGTTAAATCATTTTATTATTATTATATAATTATATAATTATTGCCATTAAGACATAAAACCTGGATGACCCTATATTTTCTGCTTCTGAACACAGTCAAGACTGAGATTTTAGTTTTTGGACCTGAGCATCTTAGGAATTAATTTTTCTGTCTTTCACCCTCCTTAGATGGCATTAATCTGGCCTGCAGCTCTATTGTTAAACATTTTGGTGTTATTTTTGATCAGGACATGTCTTTTATCCCCCACATTAAAAACATTACTAGAACTGCCTTCTTCTACCTGCGTAATATCACTAAAATGATCAAAAATTAAAATAATTATCTTATCTAAAAATGATGCAGAAAAACTGGTTCATGCATGTGTCACAACTAGACTGGACTGTTGCACTGGTTTATTACTTGGATGTCCAAATACGTCTTTAAAATGTCTTCAGTTGATCCAAATGCTGCTGCCAGAGTCTTAACTGGAGTTAGTAAGAGAGATCATGTCTCTCCAGTTTTAGCTCCTCTCATTGGCTCCCTGTCAAATCCAGAATATAATTCAAAACTTTATCTACAAAGATCCCAACAACCTAGCTCCATCTTATATTCGAGATATTATTGTTCCATATTTTCCTAACAGAGCACTTTGTTCTCAGACTGCAGGCTTACGTGCGGTTCCTAGAGTTTCCAAAAACAGAATGGGAGGAAGATCTTTCAGTTATCAGGCTCCTCTCTTGTGGAATCAACTTCTGATTTCTGGCCATGAGGCTGACACATTGTCCAGTTTTAAAGGTCCACTGACATAATGTTTGAACTTTGCATAAAATGGCACATATATATCTTGTATCATTCAGCGATGTTCGTTTTTGCAAACAAAATGATAAATATTTGAAAATTTCATTCGAAGTCATTTTAAATTTGGCACTGTGTTTTTTCACGGGAAATCCGGCTACTTCAGCGTACGACATCTGTGATGTGCGAGCAGGAGTCAGCTGGAACACCCCCTATACAATTGAATGTAGTCAGATTTATATAGAATTTATATAGAATTCATATAGAAAGCCACGAATTTAGCAATTTAAATGAAGATTTGAGCGATCTGTCTTCAGTTTGGGAAGCTGAACTTAGTAAAAAGTGTGTCTGAGCTTAACCTTTCCTTAATAAATGCACATATGTGTTCAAATAAGCTTGATTTAATTAGTGTTGCGTTGACGGAAATGTGCGCACGCATCGAACAGACCTGCATCTCTTTAAAATTTAACAAAATAAACACCTAAAAAATATAATTGTTGGCTGATATTATAGCAACAGTGTCTCTGAGCTGAACATTATCTTTATAAATGTTCAAATCAGCTTTATTTAAATAGGTTCGCTACGCTGGTACATGCACGCGCAGCAGCAGACACAGACATGCAGCAGGTGCCGGCAGGTGCACCATCAGGGTGCTAACGATCCATCGTTAGTTTGATGGTCCTCCTTGATCATGTGAGCAGCTGGTTTCGGCTGTCAGCAGCAAACTGGTTGATCCACTGTATAAGACTGAGCTGAATACAGCACCTCAGACTGAGGACGTCTTTCGGATGAAAGACGAAACGTTTCTACAATTATTTATTTATTTATTTTGTTTTTTGAATGTCCAGAGGACCAGACTTAGCTTTTTTTAAAGTTAAAATCATCTTTTATTCCAAGCACAGTGTGGAGGTCACTTTTTACTGTGTTGTACTGGGAGGGATGGCTTTACCACGGGAATTAGGTAATATTGACATGGTTGTATGAACCCCATCCCAACCAACCCGGGATCAATACAGCAGATCAATAAAAGTCATTGGCAATAACTGAACTTCTCCTGTGATCACTGAGGGAGAAAATTCGAAAAAAAATTCCACTCGTATGCGTCCCGGCGTGTCCATTCATCACGCTGAAGGGTTGGAATCACGCACTGTGGCCTGCACAAAACCACGCGCGCACACGCACAGAGCTCTTCTGTGACACTGCATGATTGGTCACTTTTTCCCCTCTCCTCTCTCTCCCTTCCTGCTGAAATAGTTTGAACAAAAGAGAAGGAGGGGGTGGGGGAGTGCTTTGATGGGGGAGGGGAAGTGTTGTCACCAGGCTGGAGGACCGGGAGGGGTGGGGGTGTCAGTGAACTGGAGAAAAAAAAAGGATAGGGTCCTTCAAGACCCCCCCTCCCTCCCTCACACAGAGCAGAAGCAGGACCCTGTTTCCATCGGCTCCTCCTGTTCTTGCTGTATTTTTAGGAATATTGGATTACTTTCCGGACAGACGCACGCGCTCAGCCAGGGATGGTCGGGTCAGTAACCATTTTCTCCTTTGCTGCAAAATCTGTTTGGTTTCAACGCAACATTTCCGCCTCTGCTTCCCTTTCTTTCCTGTCGCTCTTTTCATATGCGCTCATTTTTGGTTTGTTTGTTTTTACCCGGCAAATACTTTATATATTGTTTTTATTTTTTTATTTTTTCTAAACTGTTGCACGCACATTGACGGCGTTCCTATGATTTATTTATTTGCTATTTTTCTTTTATTATTATTATTATTATTATTATTATTATTATTATTATTATTATTATTATTATTAGAAATGTTGCCTAAGCGGTGTTAGGAATTGTCTTTCCTGGGGAGAAAAATAGGACAAAGTTCAGTTGTGTTTAGTTTTTAAGATTGATTTGAACAATTAATTGGTAAAAAACTCTTTGATCTATAAAACATCAGAGGGTGTGACAGATTGTTACTGCAGATGTGTTCCTGTTTTCTTTGGCACATGTGTACTTTATATTGCAGAAATAATATATATAATACATTAATGCATGGTTTATTTGTTTCTAAATGACCCTGAGGAAGTGAGTCAACAGTGATTCTGTCACTCTTCAGGTGGCAGCATATCAGGCTGGTGTTGAAGTGTGAGATGAACCATGGAGCTGAGCTGGAGGCCCTTCACTAGCAGAGCCAGCAGGACAAGCAGGAGTCTCTCATCAGGAAGGCCAGGCAGCATGCAGCCAGGCCCCCAGTAATAAGCAAGTGGACCCGGTCCTGTTCTCTTCACCTGGGACCAGGGCTGCAGGATGCTCAGTCCTGCCGCCCCATACAGTGAGTCAGTGTGAGCATTTTGTGTTGGCGTGCGTGCAAACGCACCATACTCCTGTTTGAGCGTCTGTTTTCCTGTTCAGGTTCTTTATTTCCCTCTTGCGATTGGTTAAGTTAAGGCTGGGTGGGAGTAGGTCTCTAAGCACGTTGAAAAGACAGATATGCTAATGGATTTAGCAGCTGAGTCTCTAGGCTTTGCTTTGGGGAATTTCACATCGACTGTCCGTTTTTATTTCAACTTCATGTTGAAGTGGGTCAGTTATCCAAAGCGTCAGTGTGTTTTTTTTCTTCTTCTTTTAAAGGGGGATTTGTGTAAACACTATAGTTAGTATCTAACCTGTTGAGGATAGTTTTTGAACCTCACTTTGGAGAAACTGCTTGTTTCTGACTGGTTTGTCTGACAGGGCCAAGACCAAAGGGAATTGCTGTTGCATTTAAACAACTCGCATTGCTAATATTACAGAGCGGTTCACGAACGTTATTTAATAAGCCTTAACTTTGTCCTTAGCTTTTCATTACACGTTTCAGCAGGAATATTGTGCTATTCTTTTCTCAGATGCCCCAGACTGCACCTGTTTTACAGCTAGTTACCATATTTTTTGCTGTATAAGTTGCTTTTATGTATGCATAATTTGCATGCCCTGCGACTTATACGCCGAAACAACATATTTATGGATCCCCCCCCCCATATTTATAAACCAATTTTTGGCTTTGATACAACCGTTTTCATTCATTCTGACTGAAAATATTGAACACTACCATTTTCAGACACTAGATGGCAGTCGAGTGTATGGCATGCTGTTGTATCATGCAATAGGTAAAAGTGGCTAT
>JARVGV010004338.1:0-19412 GCA_031762435.1 Hypsolebias longignatus | reverse complement strand
GGACGTCCCTCTGAGTGGTCCTGTATGCTCCGTCACACAGCTTTTGGCATCACCTTCGTCCTCTGCATCTCCTGTGTGTTGGGGAAAACAATGGTGGTTTTGATGGCGTTTAAAGCTACACTTCCAGGCACTGATGTGAAGAAACTGTTTGGGCCTATACATCAGAGACTCTGTGTTTTGGGTTTAACTATTATACAAGTTATCATATGTATCCTCTGGATAACAATTTCTCCTCCTTTCCCATCCAAGAATTTAAAAACGTTTAAATATAAAATCATCTTGGAGTGTGCTCTGGGTTCAGCTGTAGGCTTCTGGTCTGTGCTTGGATACATTGGACTTCTTGCCATGTTGTGTATAATTTTTGCTTTTCTGGCTCGGAAACTGCCTGATAATTTCAACGAAGCAAAATTTATCACCTTCAGCATGCTGATATTCTGTGCAGTCTGGATAACTTTCATCCCAGCGTATGTCAGCTCTCCTGGGAAATTCAGTGTTGCTGTAGAAATTTTTGCTATTCTTGCTTCTAGTTTTGGACTTCTGATTTGTATCTTCATTCCAAAATGTTACATCATGTTGATGAAGCCAGAAAAAAATACAAAAAAGAACATGATGGGGAATGGGGTAATTGTAAAACAAAAATGAATTGCCATCATATATCTGAGAAGTTGATTCAGTAACCAGTTTTGTTCAAATTTGGTTTGCCTTCTTGTCAAAATAAAAATATTTATCTGCTTTACCTCCTATAAGCAGTGTAAAATGAGTACTTTGTGGCATCTATTCATTTAATTAATTAATTGCATGTGCCGTATCTGGAACTCGCATGATTTGGACAGCTACTGTAACTACATTTTTGTTTGCTGCCCAGTGATTGTTTTGACAGAAATTATGGGGCTGTCTTTGTTGACACACCTTTGCAACATTGCATGGACCCTGTGCCACTGGTTTGGCAGACTGGGGTGGTGATTCCCCACTTCAAAAAGGGGGACCAGAGGGTGTGCTCCAATTACAGGAGCATCACTCTCCTTAGCCTCCCTGGTAAGGTATATTCAGGGGGTACTGGAGAGTCGAGTCTGATCGTTGGTCGAACCACAGATTGCCCTGACAGAAGCTGAGCTGTTCTACTCTGCTTCAGTCAAGACAAGCACCCCAACCCCCCGCACACACACTTCATGGTTCCAAGCCCAACTATTCTCTGCTGACTTCAGTCCTGCACGTTGTTGTCTGACACTACTCGCGCGTGAAACTGCCAGGCGACTCCTATGGGCTCCTGCCCATGTACGACTGTCTGGTTATTCTCAAACCACTCGCTCACCCCTGTTTCAATCTCGATTGCCACTGCCTTCAGGTGATTCAATTCTCAGTTGTCCAACTAAGAACAACCCATCCATCCATCCATTTTTTATGAAAGTAAATTGGACTGTCTTTCGATATTTTGATTGATGTTATTTTGAAAAATTAGCACTATTGTTTTCACATGTGATGTAATGTGAATAATACACATTTCTCTTGTATTTGTAATAAATAATCAACATGTTATTAATGATTCAATTAAACAGACAAACTGATTTGCAGTTTTGTTGTGCTGTTTACCGGTAATTATTTTTTTGACTTTTTTAATAAAAAAGTGACTGTGGATTTTTAAGGACGAGGATTTGAGTTACCGGATCCAAGCAAAGCGTTGCCGGAATGTACACTGTCAAAATAAGAGAGTTTACAGATCCTCTTCTGGCGGGATATGGCTCAAATTAAGCCCTGCTGGAAGCTATAGGTAAAAGTGGGTGTGATTTGTGAACAATATACAATTAAATTAAATTCAGTTTATTTATACAGCACCAAGTAACAACAGAAGTTGCCTCAGGGCACTGTACAAAAACATTCACAAAATAAAATAAAATTAGAAAAAAGTTATAGTATCTATCTATGGAAGCCAGCAGATTGCATTTGGATCTTCACTTTATTGCATAAAGGCAACAGTGGAAAGGAAAAACTTCCTTTTAACAGGAAGAAACCTCCAGCAGAACCAGATTCAGGATGAGTGGCCATCTCCTTCAACTGGCTGGGGTGTGAAAGGACAGGAAGGAGAAACAAACTAACGCAGAATGGCAGGTCCAGGTGTAGTTTCTATGGGAGAAAAGACAAAAAGAAAAACAACAACAACAAAAAAACATGTTATGTTGAGCATGAACATTCATGTTAAGGATATAAATAATTGCAAATGCAAACAGGTTGAGTAGAGCAAGTAAAGACAGCAGCAGAGTGAGAAAATGTGTGGTCAGTTTGTCCTCCAGCAGTCTAAGCCTATAGTAGCATAATTAAGGGATAGCTTAGGAAACCCAAGCCGACCTAACTATAGGATTTATTAAAAAGGAAAGACTTAAGCCTAACCTTAAAAGTAGACAAGGTGTCAGCCTCATGGACGGAAACTGGAAATTGTTTCCACAAGAGAGGAGCCTGATAACTGAAAGCTGCCTCCCATTCTTGTGTTGGAAACTCTGGGAACCAACTATCTTTCTAAATGTCTCTTAAAGTATGTAACTCAGAATTAAACCAAGGAGCCACCTTCCTCTGATTGCTTTATTTTTATGCGGGGCAATATATAAAGTGAAATGTGCATTGAAATTGTCCAATTATCAACAAGATCATCTAAGTCATTGCTCTCTATTGTTTTACTCTGCAAGACAGAGGAAAACAAGAATGGAAGATTTTCTTTAAAGGTGGTTGCAGCGTTCTCTGATTCGAGAACTCATTTAAAAAAGACCTGAAAAAAATAATACAATTGATAAACTGATAAACAAACACCTAGTATAATTAAATTTACTCTCAGTGGCTGTGTAGTCAGTTAATGTAAAATTCAAAGGTTATTAATAAATGATCAGACGGAACAGGATTTTGGCGATGTAGTACTAATTCAGCCTTCAACAAATGGGTTTGGGAAATATTTTATTTACAATTTACTTAACATTGATACAAAAAAAAAAAAGCATTCACACAAGTTAAGGGAAAAAAAACCCTTAAAAATAAAAAGAAAGAAAATAAATACTTACCAGAATATAACATTTCTATTGTTATCATGGTTCAAGGTTATTTTTTGTCACTCACATATGGAACAAAATTGTGTACTCAAGGTCCCAGTTACACCCACAAATAGCAAAATATAAAGTATTAAAAGAAACAATATACAAAGATCTAAGATATGCATTAAAACACTAATAATGTAAAATAATATGGTATATTAAAAAGCAGCCAAATATATATAACATGTAGTGAGCATGAGCAAATATTATTGTTAAAATTACCTAACAAAAATAAAACATAGAACATGTGTGTAGCTTTTGAATATGCTCATTATCTAGCCACACCCTGTACTACCAATAGGCCAACACTAATTTTAATATTGTACGAGCTGATTCTAAATTCATAGATACCACTAAGTTTTTAATTTGCATCAATGTTCATAAGGTGCAACCAGCTGATTGTTCTTATTCAGATGAAACAATGCGGACATGAGGTACCCACAGATGGTTTGCAGACTTTTACAGCTGTTACTGATGGGATCTTCCTCACAGTCTGAAGAGTCAATGTGCAAACAGAGAGGGGACCCTGAGATCCCTCAGCTCTCTAAAGATGGAGACATTATGTTAGGAGGAATCTTCTACTTTCACAGCAGCTGGAAGAACAGAGAGAACACTTACACACAAAAACCTCTGCCACTGGAGTGCATTGGGTAAAGTATACTATCAACATCTATTGCTAAGCTTGTCCTATACTTATGTGTATTTTTTTTTTATTTCAATTGATTGCTTTAATTAAGAAAATGTTTATTTCAAAATATATATTTTAAATAATTGTATTTGCCCAAATCAAGTTTAAATTTCAGAGAGTTCCAGTTTGTTCAAGCCATGCGTTTTGCCATTGAGGAAATCAATAACAGATCAGACCTACTTCCAGGCATTTCTCTTGGATATAATGTTTATGACACTTGTAGTTCCAATGCCAGAAGCATTAAAGTTGCACTTGCATTGAACAGTGATAATGAAAACGTGTCTTCAGCCTCTGAGGAGCCATGTAACAGACGTGCACAAGTGCAGGCTTTAGTGGGAGAAGGATCGTCTTCTCCTTGCACAGCATTAGCTTCTGTTCTTGGACCATTTCACATCCCATTGGTGAGTAAAATGCATAGAATCTAAACTGTGATTAAAAAAATAAACAGTGACCAATATTTTCTGAGTGCTAGAACGAATGATTTTGTAAATGTTTTACACCATTATATTAAATTATTGCTTTACTAGTTCTTACAGATAAATTAATGTTTGTGGATCTTTCATTATTTACTTTATCTTTTTTGTTTATTTTAACAGTTTTTAAAATTTGTCAGCCATTTTTTGTTGTTGTTGTTTGTTTGTTTGTTTACAGATCAGCCATTTTGCTACATGTGCTTGTCTCAGTGACAAATTCAAATACCCATCCTTTCTCAGAACTATTCCCAGTGACTACTATCAGAGCAGAGCTTTGGCTCATTTGGTCAAACACTTTGGTTGGACCTGGGTTGGAGCTGTTAGAGCCAATGATGATTATGGCAACAATGGCATGGCAACATTTACAGAAACTGCAGAGCAGCTGGGCATCTGTCTGGAATATTCTGTTTCTTTCTTTAGAACTGACTCATCAGAAAAGATTAAAAAAATTATTGACATTATCAAGGCTTCAACTTCAAAAGTGATAGTTGCTTTTCTCTCACATATGGACATGGATGTGCTTATGCATGCACTGTCTTTTCACAACTTGACAGGCTACCAATGGGTCGGCAGTGAGTCGTGGATCTTTGATTCTCAAATTGCAGCAATGGATAAAAATCACATCCTCGATGGAGCTATAGGACTTTCTATCCCTAAAATGCATGTCAGTGGTCTGAAAGAGTTCATGTTTGATGTAAAGCCACTGATTTCATTAAATAATGACTTATTTACAGAGTTCTGGGAGTCATTATTCAGCTGTAAGTTCAAGCAGTCACAAACTGAAGACATTCAGAGAGAATGTACTGGACATGAGGATCTGACTGGAGTGGAAAACAGCTTCACTGACATGTCACTCATGCCTATTTTTACTAATGTCTACAAAGGAGTGTATGCAGTGGCCCATGCACTGCATGATATTCTCAACTGTAATGAAACATGCAACAATAATGTACAGTTTGAGCCTCTCATGGTGAGCTTTTATTATATATCAGGAAGTCAAATTATTGACCTGAGATGTACTACATTTTTATTATAAAACAAACTAAGGAAAACAATAAAATAAAATAAATAACAATTGTTGTAGATATTACAGCACATAAAGAAGATTCATTTTCAAACAAAAAAGGGCCATGAGGTTTACTTCAATGAAAATGGAGATCCAGCAGCAAAGTATGAGATTATAAATTGGCAGCCAAATGACCATGGATATGTAGACTTTGTCTCTGTTGGACTTTATGATGCGTCATTGTCTGCAGCCAAACAGTTATATTTGCTAAATATATCCATAGTTTGGGCACAGAGATCATTGCAGGTAAATGCTGTGAACATTTTCTGTTGAATTATAATTTTTAATCTACAAAGTATGTGTATCAACAATATAAAAAAAAATCGGTCTCTGAGGACTGTGAGTTTGTTTGTTTTCTTCTACTTCTTCTTCTTGCTTTCATTTATTGCAGATGCCTGTGTCTGTTTGCAGTGAAACGTGTCCCCCAGGAACCCGCAAGATTCTACAGAAAGGAAAACCTATTTGTTGTCATGATTGTGTTCCATGTGCAGAGGGAGAAATGACAAACAATTTAGGTTTTATATCTTTCTATTCATGTATTTTTTATTTTATTTTATTTTTTTTTAGTGTTGTATAAGTTAAAGTTGACACAATCACATTTTTTTTAAAAGGGCAAAGTTTGATACATCTTCATTATCTGCTTCAAAGGGCCATTCGATGAATTGTAGATTATCTTGCAGTCCAAGTTGGCAACCCTTTTACGATATATGACCCATACCTGTCCATGTATGAACAGGGTGGCTGTGGCTGAGTGGTTAGAGCAGTCGTCCTCCAATGCAAGAGTTGGGGGTTTGATTACACCAGCAGTCACATGCTGAAGTGTCCCTGGGCAAGACATCCCTCCGATGTGTGTCCCATCGGTGTATGAATGTGATAAAGCACTGATCTGTATTATCTGTATAGATATAGTAGAGTGTTGTATGAATGGGTAAATGAGGGGACAGATTATAGTGTCAAGCACATTGAGTATGTTGACAAGTACAGTCCATTTACGTTTTAGAATTGTTTTGTATCACTTTATTTAGTTTGTTCTCATTTGTCTTTTTTTTTCTAATCTACAAAAAAACATACTGGAAAAAGTGGCTCAAACATTCATTTATTTTCTTAGTAATCCAAACAGAAAATAAATATTTCCTATTAGCGGTTTCAAGAACCATCAAGACTGCTGAGTCTATAAGACAAAACTATCTCAATTTTGTAAGAGCAGTTATAACCAACACTGGACTTATAATGTGTTACAGATCAACACAGTCTTGGAAATGAAAACAATAAATGCAACACTTTTTTTATTAGCTTCAGATTTTTTTTTTTAAGTCAGAGACACGAAATAAATAAATAAATAAATAAATAAATAAATTTAAAAATTAATTAATTAATTAATTAATTAATTAATTAATTAATTATACTCAGCTGCCCAAGAGCAGAGTTAAGTTATCTAATCAGTAACTCTGAGCTCAATCATCTGGTATCAACGTAGGTTAAAACAAAAGTAGACAAAATTGACTTCATAAATATGACTTCTGTTTCAACATTCCTTTGCAGATTCTATCACATGTGTGAGATGTCCCCCTGAATTCTGGTCAAATGACAGAAGAGATACTTGTGTAAGGAAAGAGGCTGAGTTTTTACGATATGAAGAGATAATGGGAGCCCTTTTGACTTCAGTCTCTTTATTTGGAACATGTCTGACTGCTGCTGTAGCTGTCATTTTCTTCAGACACAGGAAAACTCCTCTTGTCAGAGCAAACAACTCTGAGCTGAGCTTCTTGCTGCTTTTCTCTTTGACTTTGTGTTTTCTCTGCTCTCTGACCTTCATTGGCCAACCTTCAGATTGGTCCTGTATGCTTCGTCACACAGCTTTTGGCATCACCTTTGTTTTATGCCTGTCTTGTGTTTTGGGGAAGACAATGGTGGTTTTAATGGCATTTAAAGCTACACTTCCAGGAACAAATGTGATGAAATGGTTTGGACCAACTCAACAGAGAATTAGTGTTCTAGGCTTTACTTTAATACAAGTTATCATATGTATTCTCTGGTTGACAATTTCACCTCCATTTCCATTTAAGAATTTTAAAGAATACAAGGATAAAATCATCTTAGAGTGTGCGCTGGGCTCAGCTGTAGGCTTTTGGTCTGTACTTGGATATATTGGGTTTCTTGCTATTTTGTGTTTCATTTTTGCTTTTCTGGCTCGGAAACTGCCTGATAATTTTAATGAAGCAAAGTTTATCACCTTCAGCATGCTGATATTCTGTGCAGTCTGGATCACTTTTATCCCAGCTTATGTCAGTTCTCCAGGAAAATTTAGTGTTGCTATAGAAATTTTTGCCATTCTTGCCTCCAGTTTTGGACTGCTGATTTGTATTTTTATCCCAAAATGTTATATCATGCTACTAAAACCAGAAAAAAATACAAAAAAGCATATGATGGGGAAGGATGTATTCAAATCATTCTAAGAATGGAAAGCAAAGTGGTCAAAAAGGTTCTTTAATTACTGCTTTTTTTAATTTCAAATTATATTTTTCTGAACAATCTGTAGATTAACATTATTTACAAACAAATAAACAACTTAACATATAAGGTGATTCCTTGTCAGTTTATTTATTTTTTTTATCTTCTTTTTTCTGAACTGCTGGATTCTGATGTGGACAAAATCTGTAAAAAGCACATAGTACGGTTTCATTCAGTTTATTTATTTATTTTTCCAGATAATGTTAGAAGAAGTCAAATGTTCTAACTTTCTTTGAAATTGCGAAAGCCATATTGACATCCTTTGTTGGTTCCCTAAATGTAGTCAGTTATTTATTGCTTAGTTTACAATAGAGTAGGTCATTTTCAAGGTTACAAGTTTAGATCTACTACCCCATAGAGATGTTGTGTGGGGAAACAAATTCTCATTTGCATTCAAAAACATTTGAGTTTGTTATGCACTTAAATTACCCAAAGTAATGTAAACCCTTTATTAGTTTATTTTAGAAATAATTTTACATAGTATTGTACAGTGATTTCCAAAAACATATAGACAGAAAACATCAAAAAGCTCAATACCCCTTGTCTGGATGAGGGTTACCAGAGCCCCAGCCTGGAGCCAGGCCTGGAGAGGGGCTCATCGGCAAGTGACTGGTGAGTGGGTGTCTACCCATGGAGCTCGGTCGAACTCAGCCCGAACGTGGCTTCCTGTGGCCCACCACCTGCAGGAGGGGCCATATTAGTTGGATGCATGACGCCATGTGTAGTGGCCAAATTATTGTCAATTGTTGAGGTGGCTGTCTTGAGTTGAGGCCACAAGATTGTTGGTGCTTCTTGTAGTGGCTATCCTCAAACTTAGTGATGGACACCCCGGGATAGGTAAGCTGTCAAGCTGATGAAGGAGTCCTATTGGTCCTTGTTAGCTGGTGGAATTCCAGAGGCAGAGAAGCATTACCGGAGGGCCAAGCAGGCTGCAACCTTGGCTGTTGCTGAGGCAAAAACATGGATGTGGGAGACGTTTGGCGAGGCCTTGTCTAGAGACTGTTGATTGACTCCGAGGAGATTCTGGCAAACCATCAGGAGACTGAGGTGGGGAAAGCAGCGCTATACTAACACTGTGTTCTGTGAAAGTGGGGTGCTGTTGACCTCTACCAGTGGTGTTGTCAGGAGGTGGAAGGAATACTTCTCTGAACTTTTCAATCCCGCCAACATCTCTTCATGAAGGAAGCAGTGTCGGGGGATTTCCACAACTGTGGCTGAGGTCATCAAGGTAGTTAAAAAGCTCTGCGGTGGCAGGGCTCCAGGGGTGGACAAGATCTACACTTATCTCCTAAACACTTTGGATGTTGTGGGGCTGTCTTGACATGCCTTTGCAACACTGCACGAACATCAAGGGTAGTGCCACTGAATTTGCAGATTGGTGGTTTCCCTATTCAAAAAGGGGGACCGAAGAGCGTGCTCCTTTTATAGGGAGCATCATTCACAGCCTCTCTCTTAAGGTTTGTTCAGTGGTAGAAGGAGTAATTTCTAACTGGAGGTTGTTCATAAGAGGAAGCACATCACCCCTACTCTGGCTTCACTCCACTGTTCATGTTTAGATTACATTTTAGATTAAGATTTTAGTATTTAAGATTATTTTATTTGTTTTAAAAAAAAAAGTTTAAATGGTCTTGCCCCATTTTACCTCCCTGAACTGTTTCACCTGTATTCTCCTGCTCCGTGCCTCAGGTCAGCTGATCAGGTGCTACTGGAGGTGTTGAGGTCCAAACGGAGGCTCAGAGGGGATAGAGCTTTATCTGTGGCCACTCAAAAATTATGGAATGATCTCCCTCTTCTCATCAGACAAGCCCCTTCACCGTCCATTTTTAAAACTCTTGAAAAATATTTTTTATGTCCAGGCTTTAGGCACAGCCTGAAATTTGTCCTGCACTGTTATCTTTATTTAGCTTACTGTTTTAATCTAACAAAGGTAAGTCAGGTCCTTTGGACAAATTCAATAAAAGGTTACTTTTACAAGGTTACTGTTTTTAACTGTTTTATTATTGTATGTGTTTAAATGCTCTTGATATTACTGTATATGTGCTGCACTTTGTTGCAGCTGTGGCTGTTTTAAAGGGCTTTATAAATAAAGTAGTAGTAGCAGTAGTAGTAGTGGTAGTAGTAGTGGTATTAGCAGTAGCAGTAGTAGTAGTAGTGGTAGTAGTAGTAGTAGTAGTAGTAGCAGAGAAACATTCAAATACAAAAAAAATAACAATTTACATGTACAGTACATTATTTTATCTGCGGAGCAGACTACTTTGAGTTTAACCCCATTGCAGAACTCTCATCTGGAGCAAGTATGAAGGTAACAGTGGAAAGGAAAAACTCCCTCATGAGAAAGATACCTTTAGCAGAACCAGGCTCAGGACAAGCGATCATCTTCTTTGACCGGCTAGGTTTGGTAGGAGCAGATACACAATGGCAGGTCAAGAATCATATGTTAAAATAGCAATAGTATCAAATGAAAATTATTCATTTTTTTATCAATTAATTTAAGGAAATGAGGTCAGTATGTCCTCTAGTAGTCTAAGCGTAAAGCAGCATAACAAGCCAACCCTAACTAAAGAATTTATCAAAAAGGAAAGTCTTAAGCCCAGTCTTAAAACTGAACAATGTGTCAGCCTTATGGACAGAATCTGGAAGTTGGTTCCATAAGAGGAGCCCGATAACTGAAAGCTCTTCCTCCCATTCTGATTTTGGAAACACTAGAAACTGCGAGATAGCCTGCAGTCTGAAAGTGAAGTGCTCTGTAAGGAAAATACAGAACAACAAGATCTTGAATATAAGATGGTGTTCGGTTGTTGAGAGCTTTGTAAATGGTAAATGGAGCTTACTTAGGTTGGAAGTAAGCTTTTGAATTAAATTCAGAATTTGACAGGGAGCTAATGGAGTAAAGCTAAAACTGGAGAGAAACAATCTCTCCTACTAACTCCAGTTAAGACTGGTAACTAAAATTGTCCTAGGTGAAAATGTGAATGCTTGTCTGTCTCATTTGTCTCTGTGTCCCTGTAATAGACTTACAACCTGCCCAGGGTATACAGGGGGTCTATAAATGGCTGCTGGACAAGGGCACCAACAACCTGGAAAGGAATAGGTGGGTAAAGATAATGAAGGATTAGATGGCTGAACAGTGTATAATGAACTTTTCTTGATGTACCTTTGGATCCTAAAACTAAGAAATGTGTGTATCAGTTTATTTCCCTGACTCTGAATTCATTACAAAAAGACCCAGAAAAAAATAAATAAATAAAAGCCTTAAAGCGCCACTAAATTACATTTAGCCCAGTACACAACACACACTACCTGAAACCTAAATCTCCATTTATGTTATGGCATCTTCGTTCTCTTGCCCCACCCTCAACAGTAGTTGCTGTGCAAATATAATGTCCTTTAGTCTGCTCAAAACAGCATAAATATAAGTGCACGTCTGTCAATCTCATTCTTGTACATGTCATGCTACTCATCAGTTTGTATCCTTCCCTCAGCATGACATTTACTCAGAGGTGGCCAGAGCAGGGATGGGCACTTTTACAGTTATTACTGGTGGCATCTTTCTCACAGGCTGAGGAGACAGAATGCAAACAGAGGGGAGACACAGAGAACTCCCATCTTCTTAAGGATGGGGACATTATTTTGGGTGGACTCTTTTCTTTCCACACAAACTGGATAGAAAAACAGGAAACCTACATGAAAAAGCCCCTACCACTACAATGCATAAGGTAATTTTTACTACAATGTATCTATTAAAGTGAAAAATACATTAATTTCAAATTATGATGACATTTATAATTAACATCAGTATTTTAACTGCTTAATGCTTTTTTCACATTTGTACTATTTTACCTTTTTTCCCATGTAACACTGTATTATACCAAATATTTATAATTGTTTGCTTTAAGTTTGAATTTCAGGGAATTCCAATTAGCTCAGGCTATGCTTTTTGCTATTGAAGAAATAAATAACAGTTCAGATCTTCTACAAGGGATCTCTTTGGGCTATAAACTGTTTGATACTTGTGGTTCTATAGCCAGAAGTGTAAGGTCTGCACTGTCTTTGGTTAATGGTGATGAAAATGTGTCTATAACTGTGAAGACATGTACTGGACCTGGCCATGTTCAGGCCATAATGGGAGAAGCTTCTTCCTCACCAAGCATGGCAATATCTACTGTTATTGGACCATTTCATATTCCTTTGGTGGGTAGGATTAAAATACTCTCCACTATTCCTGACACTATGAGTTTGTACTAGTTATTGTTATTATTTTATTTATTCTAAGGACACAGTGTATTTGTTTCATTTTAGATCAGTTATTTTGCTACATGTGCTTGTCTGAGTGATAAAACTAAGTACCCATCCTTTCTCAGAACTATACCCAGTGACTACTATCAGAGCAGAGCTTTGGCACATTTGGTCAAACATTTTGGTTGGACTTGGATTGGAGCTCTTAGATCAAATGAAGATTATGGCAATAACGGCATGGCAATATTTACAGAAACAGCACAGCAGCTGGGCATTTGTTTGGAATATTCTGAACCATTCTTTAGAACAGATCCATTCGAAAAAATACAAAACATATTTGACATTATCAAGGGCTCTACGTCAAAAGTGATTGTTGCTTTCCTCTCTCACATGGACATGGAGGTTCTTGTACAGGGATTGTCTGCCCACAATTTGACAGGATACCAGTGGGTCGGTACAGAGGCATGGATTTTTGATTCTCAGACTGCATCAAGAGATAAGAATCACATTCTGGATGGGGCTATAGGACTCTACATTCCAAAAGCCCATGTCAGTGGTCTGAAAGAGTTCATGTTTAATGTAAAACCACTCAATTCAACAAGCAGTGACTTGTTTACTGAGTTCTATGAGGCATTATTCAGCTGTAAGTTCAGACAGTCAAAATCAGAAGACATTCAGAGAGAATGTACTGGACATGAGGATCTGACTGAAGTGGAAAACATTTTTACCGACATGTCTCACATGTCTATTTTTAACAACATGTATAAAGGAGTGTATGCAGTGGCCCATGCTCTGCACAATATTCTCAGCTGTAATAAAACATGCAACAAAAGTGTGAAGCTTGATCCCTACACGGTGAACCTAATATCAACATTAAAAGCATATGGTCATTTACTGTATATGTCTTAAGCTTGTGTTGACATTTTTTTTAGAACACAAAAGGTATCTTCATTTGTAGAAACATTTATTAGTTTCAATTTTATAAATATCAATTTATGCATACAAAGTGTATATGAGTATAAGTGAGACAGCATCGCAGGTTGCAGGTCGCAGGTCGCAGGCAATGCCAACAAATAACATTTAACACGTTTCATTTAAAATAAGTCAAAGTGCTATGCATAACATATGGTTGTTACTGAATATTTGTCACCAGCTCTCACAGCTGTTGTGCAATTTTTGTAGCAAATAAGCCTAAATAGAGGGCTATGTTCTGACAAAAAGAGCATATATACAATATCGGTATCTGCATCAATTATCGGCCAAATAAGTTTCAACATATCGGCATATCGGATATTGGCCCAAAATCCAATATTGTGCATCCCTAAGGTTAAAAGAAAAAACTTATGGATACATATTACAATTTGCAGGGAACATCCAGGACTACGAACACAATTTTGGGGCATTGAGGCACAATAATCATCAGTGACAACTTGACAAGCAGTACCTTTTTTGCCTACTATGTATGAGTCAGTGAAGTAAGATGTTTATAACATTCACACTTCATTTAATCCATCTTAGATTTTACAGAGCATAAAAAAGGTAAACTTCAAAACAAAAGAAGGTGAGAATGTTTACTTTAATGAGTATGGAGATCCTGTTGCAAAGTATGAAATCATAAACTGGCAGCCAAGAAAAAATGAAAAGGTGGATTTTGTCACAGTTGGTGTTTATGATGCATCGTTATCTCCAGAAAATCCAATGGATCTACAGAATAAGTCTTTAATTTGGGCAAACAACTCACTGAAGGTAACCTACACTGAATGTCTAATACCTGTATAGTATTTTAAATTTTGAAATATTTGATTATGCTTTTCCAACATTCATGAAAATACCCAGAAGAACATTTTATGCTTGTTTCTTGTTATAGCTTTGTTTTGTTTTTTGTCTAAGCAGGTGCCCGTGTCAGTTTGCAGTGATTTGTGTCCTCCAGGAACACGTAAGCTTTTACAGAAGGGAAAACCTGTTTGCTGTTATGACTGTATAAGATGTGCAGAGGGAGAAATAAGCAACAACACAGGTTAGTAAATTTAAATATATTTTATTTGGTGCTTTTCATCTTTTCCATGTTAAATTATATCAGTGACTAATTGTGACCAAACAAATGCCTGAACAAATTATGTTTGCAGATTGATGTACTAGTTAATGATAATCATGCTTTCCTTGAGCAAAATATATATATTTTTAAATGACCTTTTTAACAATGAGTGCATACTTAAGGAAGTGCTAATGAGGTTTAGAGACTCCATCTCACTGAACATATATTTTAAAATGTTACAAGAGTGGCGGGAAATGAGGGTTTTATAATTAAATCTCAAGTTGTTTTAGTGGGTTCTTTTTTAACACAAAATATTTCACTAATTCTCATTACTGTACTTGTATGTCATAAAGTTACTTACATGTAATGCCTGAAAAATTAAGAATTGTAAGTACTAAGTTTTATACATTTTAATCATCATTTTTCAGATTCTGCCACATGTGTGAGATGTCCCCCTGAATTCTGGTCAAATGACAAACGGGATACCTGTGTAATAAAAAAGACAGAGTTTCTGTCATATGACGAGATTATGGGAGCACTGCTTATGGCAGCCTCATTATTCGGAACATGTCTGACTGCTGTTGTAGCTTTCTTTTTCTTCAGACACAGGAAAACTCCTCTTGTCAGAGCAAATAACTCTGAGTTGAGCTTCCTGCTGCTTTTCTCCTTGACTTTGTGTTTTCTCTGCTCTCTGACCTTCATTGGACGTCCATCTGAATGGTCATGTATGCTCCGTCACACAGCTTTTGGTATCGCCTTTGTTCTCTGTATCTCCTGCGTTTTGGGGAAAACAATGGTGGTTTTGATGGCGTTTAAAGCTACACTTCCAGGAACAAATGTGATGAAACTCTTTGGGCCTACACAGCAGAGACTCTGTGTTCTGTGTTTCACATTTATTCAAGTGATAATCTGTATTCTCTGGATAACAATTTCTCCTCCTTATCCATCCAAGAACTTGAAAACATTCAAAGATAAAATCATCTTGGAGTGTGCTCTAGGTTCAGCTGTAGGCTTCTGGTCTGTGCTTGGATACATTGGACTTCTTGCCATATTGTGTTTTGTTTTTGCTTTCCTTGCTCGGAAGCTGCCTGATAATTTTAATGAAGCAAAATGTATCACCTTCAGCATGCTGATATTCTGTGCAGTTTGGATTACTTTTATCCCAGCATATGTCAGCTCTCCTGGAAAATTTAGTGTTGCTGTAGAAATCTTTGCCATTCTGGCTTCCAGTTTTGGACTGCTGATTTGTATCTTTCTTCCAAAATGTTACATTATGTTGATGAAACCAGAAAAAAATACAAAAAAGAACATGATGGACAAGGGCCAACAAAAATTACACTGAAAGGACAAATTATTGTAATATGAAATAATATTAATGTTGTAATTTTGACAGATTAATTTGTAAACTACTGTATTTTGCATTAAAAAAAACTGTCTTATTATGTGTGTAGTGGAAAACACATGACATTTTATTTTTGAATTCATACCTTACTCCTTCTCAGAACGACATGGGGACTAGGTGCACAGTCATGAGCAGAGGGAACAGGAGAGGGCTCAGCAGACAGCACTGAGGGGTGCCAGCGCTGAGGGTTATGGTGGGGGAGGAGAAGTTGTGGATCCTCACAGACTGTGGTCTGTTTGTTAAAAACACTAGACCCCATTGCAAATGGAGGGGCTTGGTCCTAGTGTGAGTAGTTTGTCCCTCAGGGTTTGGGGTATTATGGTATTGAAGGCAGACATGAAGTCCACAAAGATCATATGGATGTAGGAGTCCTTCAGCTCCAGGTGGGTAAGAGCAGTGTGTATAAGTTCTACAACCCGGACAACATCCATCAGTACCTATAACATACGTCATGCAAATGGATTGTCAAGATTTTCTATTTCACACTGTGATAGGCCCAAGTTTGAAGGACATAATGAAGTGATTGAAAAAGAAAATGACAATAAGTTTCTTGAAATAACATTTACAGAAGATTTATTCAAAAACAGATTTACATGAATGTTATCACAGCACCAAAAAATAAATAAATAAATAAATAAATAAATAAAATAAAAAAACCTGACAAATTGACCTAGAGTTGCACTCGGGTCCAAATAATCTGAACTGACCTGACCCCAGCCTAAAGTCATCATCTCCAAGACCCACCCGATCCTATGAATTAACAGTAAATACAGGTCTGAACCTGAAAAAAAATAAATAAATAAATAATAAAAATAATTAAGCTTTGACTGCTTATACCACTGACTACTATTAATGATTGGTGGATGCACACGGCTGAGGGAGCAGAAGATCAGAGCTGAAGAGCTGCCTAAGTGCATGAAATACTTCCCTGGCTTCTGCCTGCTTTGTGATCTCAACTGTTCGGGTCTCAGCTGCGTGCGTCCGCTGAGTTCAGCAGCTGAATTAACATCCATTTTGGCTGATATATCGCTGGCAGTTGTCCATCTGAAGCTTAACTGAACTTTTTCCCTCTTTCAACCAGTTGGCCAGCACACGGTCAAATGGCCACGTGCGGCAGGTGCACAGCAAGCCATGTTTGCAAATATTGGATTGTCGGCCGCACACGTTCCTTTTTTTTTTTTTCTTCTCCCTTGTCCTGTTCAGTTTGGGGCACTCAGAATTATTGTCTGAGTGTCGAGGTGATGCCCAACAGATTTACTTTCACAAGCAGAGCATTATGGCTGGCCCCAACGCTCCACTTGATGTATAAATAAAACTTTTATTTAAAATATTCTGTTTATCTATAAATTGATCTAATCTGGTTACAAATAATTTCTCTAATATTTTGGAAAATTGTGGCAACAAGGATGTTGGTCTGTAATTAGTGAACACACATTTCTCACCGTTCTTATAAAGAAGAACTCTTTGCTATTCCCATATTTTCTGGAAATTTTCCTCTTAAGATAAATTACTTATACATATAAATGGTTCAATAACATAACTCATTATATCCTTTACAATCATCATGTCCATCCAGTCTTTTGATCTTTTATCTAAAGATTTTTCCCAATACTCAGTATTTCTTCTTCTTCTTCTTCTGAGAAAAATGCTGTTGGCACAACTCATGACTGTATGACTCACATTATCATTTACATTTGCTATTGTAGCTGCAAGACTTGGGCCAACATTCACATAATATAAGTTACCGTTTCATTTTGATTGTGGATTTTCTTGTCATCTTTTACAAAATACTGTGATATACTTGATTGTACTTTATGAATTTCCAAAACACTATTCATTACTCACCATGTTGCTTTCATATCACCAAGACAATTCACATTCTGCCTGACTTTACCCATAAAGGGGTTGTCATCCAGTGTCAAATAGGCCTCAAAGTAAACTTTATCCACTTCTTATGAAAACTTCTCTGAAATTTTATATTGTGTTTTGTCAGAAAACCTTGAGGTGTGAGCAGTTTCATAACCGGCATCAAATCTAATCCTTTTACCTTGAAGTTACAGAAAGTTCGACCAGGTGTGGAAGAGTGTGAACGTGTTCATAGATGCTGCCGTAGAACGACAGAAAGAGATTTTTCAAATGCATGAAGAAAACCAGGGATTAGGGTTGCAGGAAAGGGTTAAATTTCCTTTAAAAGGTGTCAAAGAAAGGACTAAATTGGGTGTCAGAAAGCACAAGGAGCTGAAAAAGTCTCTCGCCAGTGTGGGTGGGTGCTCGCTTTGTACATTTCAGACAATGTGGCTTTAAAAAGCTCCACGTCTGGAAAGCCCATTAGGCGTGCATATAAAATTTCCCCCGTGATTAATAGTTGATGAGGAAGGGTTGGTCAGAGGGTAGTACCAACATGTGGACGGAGCAGCTCCTCCTCTGCCGGCTCACGTTTCACTCCATAAACTTGCCACTTTTTCCCACCTATATGTTTTAAAAAGGAGGAGGGCTCGCTTGTCAAGAACGCCTCGGAAGAGAAGTGAAAACAGCCGGAGCTGAGAAAGGCAGATGCAACTCTCGCACCGAGCCACAAGCCGGTTGGGTTCATGAGGGAGGAGAGGTGTGTGTGTGAGAGAAGAGTGTGTATACACCACAGGACGTCACTCACACTCTGCCACAGGAAGACGTCCATCCTCACACATTCTGTGCTGTGGAAGAACCACCGTCCTGACAGAAGTGAAGGCTCCTGATGCAACGAGTGCATCGCTTCATATTTAATCAGCTGAAGAGGAAACTCCTCACACGACTTACCAAGGAACCTTCTGGTGAAAAGACTGGTCCAGATTGAGTGACGTGTTCCTGCATCCCCATGGATCAGCCAGCCAGCAGCTGCATGCGGAGCGCCCATCCCGGCAGCCCCATCTGGGGCTGCATGAGGAACCCTCACTCTGGGGTCCCAGGAGCCAATCTGCAGTACCAGCAGGCCCCGTTCTCCCTCCACCAGAAGCCCGAGTTCCTGGCCTACACGGATTTCTCCGGGTCCTGCCTGGTGCCAAGTGCGCCGCACGCCGCCTACCCTCGTGATGACAGACTGTACCAAGACAGCCAGGGGGGCTACCAGAGAGCCGAATGGCAGTTCAACCCCTGCGAGACTCGGGTGAGAGCGCCCGAGGCCTGCCCGCCCATTGCCCCCGCAGTGGTAGGTTCTGGAGGGAGCGGGGGTCCTGAGCTGGAGGGTGTAGGGGCTGACAGGGGGGCCGTCAGCGTTCCCGGATGTCTGGATGGAGAATACTCACCCCAGAGCGTGGCCTCAGCCGACTCAGACAAGAAGAGCTCCAACAAGAGGAAGAGAGATGCCACAGGTGAGTTGAGGTGCTGGAGACGATTCAAACCTCCAGACAGGTGCGTTTGAAAAGGAACACATAAAATACTGAAATCAATTAAAAACTTATAAATATCATCAGTCACTGTGTATAAGATGGTGGGAAAATTACAAAAACATGCAAGTGTTGCCGTAAAGCAATAAACTCAAAAATAAAGAGCAACCCAAACTAATTCACAGAGAAACAAAATCTGCATGTTTTTTTTTTTTTCCATGTCGATGGTTATCGTGACTTTAAACTGGAAATTTATGAGCAGAGGTGGAGAAACTGTCATGTGTGACTGTTCACCTGCACAAACAGCCATCGTGACTGAAAACAGGTCAACAAGAACGACGTCAACAGAAAAGTCTCCAATAATTTAGATGTAACTATAATTTATTTAGTAGTGCAAATATGAGTAAATATATATAGTAGTGCATATATGACTAAATATATATAGTAGTGCATATATGAGTAAATATATATAGTAGTGCATATATGAGTAAATATATATAGTAGTGCATATATGAGTAAATATATATAGTAGTGCATATATGAGTAAATATATATAGTAGTGCAT
>JARVGV010004313.1:0-19423 GCA_031762435.1 Hypsolebias longignatus | reverse complement strand
CCCCTTGGATGAGGGGCGAAACGTTTCTTTTTAACAAAAAACGAAGTCCAGATGACATGATTCAACCTTTTTTGTTAATATTGCATTTATTAAAATCTATAACCGTCTTTGTTTGGGTTTTCTCTGTTCAACTGTATGCCTGTGAGCAAACGGGCAGATGTTGCGTCACTCAGACTGTGATAGCTCTGATTAAAAAAAAAACATTAACATCAAGGTTTTTGTTAAATCAAACTGTTATGGCTATTTTAAATGAAACCTGAACTATAAAACTACTTTATTTAGAGTTTAAAGAACTTACTCCCGCTCCCAGCGATGGTCACCTCTGTGAAAAATGACCAGGTTAGAATCTGAGTCCAGTGCAAGTCCTGACACCTGACCCAGCTGAAGAGAACCCTCTGGCCATGCTGACACTTGGTCCAAATGGTACTCTGCAGACAGACACAGACGTATAACCACATGCACACAAACACATCACTAAATTAAAAGATTTTCAACACAGTGTTCAAATGTGAGAACAGAAATTTGATAAATGTTATAAACAGTTAAGGAGACTACTTCTTTAGTGATTTGTTTATGTAAATTACACGCCTCCATTGATTTTTTTGAACCTTCTGTATTGTTTCAAACATTTCTTTTCGAATTCCACAAAGCAGCACTTCACAAAACTGGTACACTTCATTCATCTCGTCTTTGAGCTTACCCTGATGCAGAGCCTGCTCTTCTTTGTTGGAATTAAAGAGCTGTCCCTCGTCTGGAAAAATAAACATTTTTATTTATTTTTTTTGTTTATGTATACTATACAGTATATATACAGAACTTTTCATCAGACTTGTTTTCAGATTTTAAACCTTAACAAAGCATGGTATCTGCAAGCCAAGCTTATCAAACACTTCACCTCTGCCTCATTATTCTGTAGAACTTAATCAGAAGTGGGGAAAAGGTCTTCGTGGTTATTGTTGCCAACCAGAGAAGTTGTGCAGGAGAGCACTGGCTTGGTCCCAATGAGTAAGTGTTTGGACACACTGTGCGTGGGCCACTAACTCTGCTCCACATTTCAATGGCACAGTCTAAACCTCCACAAAACCTATTTCATTTTGTTTAATGGTTTCTGGCATCAGTTATACATGAGCATGAAGACAGCTAAAAACAATGTGACCACACAACACATGGCCACTTTCTGAAGTTTAGTTCCTGCACAGAGAACTCGTCAGTGTTACTGTGCAGATAATATTTGGCTTCCTCCTTATATAATACAGGTTCAGGGTATTTTTTACTAACCACAGTAAAACTTTTAAAGCCTTATGTACACTTTTGACAACTGTTAAACAATAAATAAATGTGTAAATGACTTGAATTTAAACAACATCAAACACTTGATGACTTCCTACCTGTAGAGGAATGTCCCCCGTGCATCATAGAGCTCATGTGATCTGGACTGACGGCGATGGGAACATTTGCCTCTGCTGGAATATGCCTAAACAGGTCTTTGGAGCCAGTCTCCATGCAGTTCATGAAAGGAATGGCATGTTCGCTGTCCATGTAATACATTATGTAGAAGTTGCACATTTCATCATTTGAGGTACCACTGCACAGAAAGAAACACACAAAAATATTAGAAATAAATAAATAAAGTTGTCAATAAATATTTCAATAAGAGTGATCCAAATATTTGCTTGTTTGTACTTGTTTTTGAAAAGAGAAATACCTATGACATTACACATCCAAACGTTAAAGTTTCATGAGCTTCAGACCACAGTAAGACAAACAAACTTTCAGCTTTCCAGAACTTACATTAGAGCAGACGTGCCCAAAGTTGACCCGGCAGTCCGTCCTCATTGCTATATAAAAATGTCCTTTGAAGCATCAGTGTGTTTACAGTCAGTCATGCCGATTTTAATGTTAGATCAGTGTTTCCGCTAGATAACTAGCCATGGCGGGGCGCTCATCTCATCCGTGATTTTTGTCGGGTGTGGGGTGGGGGACGGACAGAGACACGTCTTAAGCTGCACAGCACTTATACTGACAGATTTTTTTTTTTTGGTGGGGAGACAGAGATAAAGCCACGTGCTGTTTGCACCGACAGTTTTACAGTTTTGGAGCAGGGCAGAGGAGAGAGACAAACACATCTCAGCTGTGCGCTGTCTGTACAGACAGTTTTTTTTTTTTGGGTGAGGGAGGGTGAGACAGATAAACATGAGCCGTGCGCTGTTTGTATCCACAGTTTTTGAGTGTGTGTGTGTCAGCGTGAGGGTTCAGCATGAGAAGAGGCTGCTTTTAGGTTTTCAGCTAGTGCACCTGCATTGCGAGCTGCTAGTTTAGCATTATGTCAGTGCCGACAGGTGGTTGGAGTGGCCAATGAAAGTAATGGCACCACACAGCTCACACAGCGGAGTGGCAAATTTGTGTATTATTTTTTTTTATTTAATAATTTATATTTTTATATTTTATTTTGAAAGACTTCCTGCCATCCCTCAGCTGGTTCCTGTGGCTGAATAACATTTTCCTTTGACTAGGCTTTTGTACGAGTGACAAACAGAGTGAATGCCTCAGTTGTATGTCATGTACCAAACTTTTCTCTCCCAGTTTCAATGTTCTTACCAAAACTCCACCTACTCTGTCATCATGTGACCAGAAGTCTAACCGAAATGACCAATGAGAGATACTGTACTCTCAAGGACCCATTCCCCAAGACAGACGTGAAATAATTTCAAAGTTCAAAGTCATGGGCAATTTGATTAAAAAAAAAAAACACAAAAACATATACCGATAAATGTTTTGTGCTACGCAGAAGTTCCTGTGCTTTTGTGAACAATCTGATGTGTGAATCACTGCAGGAGTTATCTGAACTGCATAAAGCAGGGGTGGTGAACCAGTTCAGCATTAAGAGCCAAATTAAGCCCATCATCACCTTAAAGAGCCAAACAAAAATTATGAGATTAGCTTCATAACACGCACGTATTGCTCAAACTGTTGTTTTTGTTCTTAATCCCTTAATTAGGCCTTCTTTATTTTTTACGTGTCTTTAAGTTTGACTTGCACTCCATTGTGGCTGCTCAAAGCAACTCTTTCACATGCGTGTCAGTAAGAACAGAACAATGTTTAGACTTCACTTGCTTAAGTATAGAAAAAATAGATTCACAGACAAATGCTGATGCAAACATTGACATTAGCTTGAGTGCAGCCTGTTTTACACTGGGTATTTGTCTGTGGGCACAATTTTCCAAAACTCTGTGGTTCCTTCTCTCAAAACACATTTCAGTCTGTGATCCTCACAAAGTTCAAGCATCTCCAACTGGGATGCTGCTTCATCTGTACTGAGTTTGGGGCTTTTGTTAGTTGTCAGTTATAATCATCAACATTGAAATAAATAAACATTTGAAATACAGCAGACTGTGTGTAATGAATGAATAAAATATACAAGTTTCACTTTTTGAATGGAATTACTGAAATAAATCAACTTTTTCATGATATTCTAATTTTATGACCAGCACCTGCATGTTGATCTGTGAATGTGTTCCTGAGCTCATGCAGTGATGGCTAGAACAGAACCAGACCTGTTTTTAACACATCCTGAACGTCTAAAGTTGATGACCCTCTAATACTGACTTTCAGCCTTGTCGTTTGAGCTTAGAGATTTTTGTTAAATATTTTTGATGTAGTTATGAACTGTAGATGAGGCATTCAAAACTGTCTCAATTTTTTCACTGTGGATCATTGTTCTGACACTATTCCTCAATTTTTTCACTGTGGATCATTATTCTGACACTATTCCCCTATTTTTACATGCAGTTTTTCACAGACTGGTGAACCTCTGACCATCTTTACTTCTGGGAGACTCGTTCTCTGTAATTAAAAAGATTGTACCCATTCCTCTGACAGACCTGTTGCCTAATAAACTATGTAGTTTCAAACTGCTCCCCCCAGCTGTTTCTTTTATGTATCAGTTTCACATGCTTTTCTGTCCCTGACCCATTCCCCAAAATGGCACAGTTTCTTCTTTTAAACATGTGATGTTTCTTATGTTTATTTGTGAATAAGATGAGTGTAATATTTGCAAATCATTGCATTTTCATTCATTTTACAAAATGTTCCAATGTTCTCAGGATTGTCGTTCATATAGATGTATACGGTAACTTAATGTAAATCTTGAAATTATTTCCATTGACTGTGAGCTATGATTTCTACAAGCAGAACACATTATCGTATTAAACTTATTTGTACCAGCCTAATATCTATCTTTCACAAGCACATAAACTTTTCCTTAAATAACCACTTCAAAGTGGCTTCCACAAATTATAACTGCTTAAATGCTTTTAGCACTTATTAATTACATTAGTGAGCTAAATTGGGCAGTCGAGGTTTGATTTATTGCTTGCCTAACTAATTTTGTCACTCTGGGAAAATGCAGATGGGGTTTAGGTGTTAAAATGCTCGCCATGAGAAAGATGGAGAGAGACAGCGTGGCTGGAACTTGGCCTGACCCTCCCGACCCATCTTCATACCAACCTGCACCAAAGCATCAGAATCCTTTGATAATTTCAAAGGTCAAAATAAATTTATGAAATGTTCACTGAGATGAATAAAAGAAGGAATTGGTATAGAAATTATTTGATTAGAAATTTATTAGTGTTTAAATGTTTTGACTTAAATAAGTCTGTCATTAAGCCACGTATGACCACTTTTGAAAAATCTTTTGATGTGTGTTTTGCAAAGTATTTTTTTTTTACATTTTGCTTAAAAAATAATAATAAAAAAAATAAATAAATAAAAAATTGTGAAACATTCCGAGAAAGTCACAGGTCACAGAGTTGAGGCCAGGAGTCTGCAACCTTTAGGATCAAAAGAGCCATTTCTGTCCCTTTGTTCACTAAATTAAATGTGTCCAGTGCTGCAAAACCTGCTACAATTGTCATGATCAACTGGTGACCCATGGGCCACTTTAAGCTGGTTAGAGGGGGCTTTTTTGGCTAGTAGGTGTGAAATTATAAAACTAAAAACTTTGGTACCACTTAACAATAAGGCTCCCCTTATAAATGGCTAATGAATCGTTTATAGAGGAATCTCTATAAACACTTTATAAATTATTAATAACTGCTTATTATGCATTCATTAAGGGTGACAGAGAGACAAAACCGACCAGTTTCTTGCCAAATAGTGAACCAAATCTGTTCACCTGTACAAAAATATGTGTTAACATTTATTGGTATTTTTACATTTCAATACAAAATAATATACATGTACTAGATTCCATCCATCCATCCATCCATCCATCCATCCATCCATCCATCCATCCATCCATCCATCCATCCATCCATCCATCCATCCCATCCCCTTTACTCGCTTCTTTCTTTTCAAGTTGCAGGGTGTCACTGGTGCCCATATCCAGGTCACAATTCTAAAACAGAAGACTGGATTCTTGTAAAGAATTTTTTTTTAAATTTTATTTTGCCACTTGTTTAAAAAACTAAAACAATGAACTGTGCAGGCTTTTGTGTTTTTTTATTTTTATTATTTTTTTTTTATTGTGAAGAAACTGAATAACTTACTTTGAAGAAAATAAAGCACAAAGTTAAAGTAATTCACTCTGTATTAGTACTAGTATCCACATATTAGCAAAGGAATTAACAGGAAAACCATTAAAACTATTCATTTTTTGTTGTGGGTACAACATCCTAAAAAAAAATCAGTTTTATTTTAGTTTTGGTCAAAGCTTGAATGAGCTGCTGCAGAGGGACCAAAGAGGCACATGTGTCTCCAGGGCCGCAGGTTGCAGACCCCTGATTTAGGCCATTGTTCCAGTAAAGAACCAAGAAAAGCCCCCACTCATGCATCACTTACAACTAGTCCTTTAAAAGCTCTAAATAACTTTAAAATGTGCACTCTGATATAATTTTAGGATAAACTAAGATGTAAATAAAATTTAACAAACAAAACCAATATACAGTATAGTTTTTGGAGGTACCTTAAGTTTCTTTAGACCTTAATAGCAAACAGACTGCGAAGAGTCTGAACACTGATCTGGATCCTGAGTTTACATTACACCATCAGATCAGAGCAAATGATAAAATTATTTTTTTATTTATTATTTGAGGTAGCTGGCCAATGCAAAACCCATTAATCAAATAAGGCATTTTCAGACCATAATCCATGCCTTCGTCACCACTCGGCTGGATTACTGTAACACGTTGTCTGGGGGTTAGTGGGTCCTCCATTGCCCGACTGCAGTGGGTACAAATGCTGCTGCGTGGCACTGAACTGGTACACCGCTTTACTGGCTGCCTGTGCATTTTAGGATCCATTTTAAAATCCTTTAATTTGCTTTTAAATCCTTGAACGGCCTTGCCCCACCCCACTTTTTAGAGCTGCTACACCCCCACACCCCCTCGCTCTCTCAGATCAGTTGGCTAGCTGTTTCTGAGAGTCCGAAGCACAAACTTGTGGGATTGTGGTTTTGGTGTAGCAGCTCCTAAAATGTGGAACGAATTTCCTGCTCATTAGAAAGACCTCTTCATGGTTTTTAAATATTTACCTTCTGAAATCTCACTTTTTCTAATATTCTAAAATTGCACCACTTGGGGTGTCTGCCTGTTGGAGTAGCTCTCTTACATTTATTCTGAGCTATTGCTTTGGAAAACTTTTATTCCTCTTTTTTCTGGATGTAAATCCCTTTTTTCGAATGATTACTTCCTCTTGTATCAGATGCTGTGCAGACGGAAGGATTTTTATTTGAAACCTTTTTACTTTTGGGCATTTATGATGTGTAACTATGGCAACAATACGTTTTTTTTTTTTAAACAACCAGGATCAGCTGATTAACATCTCAGAAGCTCAAATGCCTCAGCTACAGCCGCAAATCCCAAATGAATTGAAAAGGAGGCACCGTGTACGAATCCCCAACAACCTGGCGTCGGTGCTAGAGTACCTCACTGCTGAGATCCTGGAGCTGGTGGGAAACTCGGCTCATGACAACGGAAGGACTGGAATCATCCCCTGGCACGTTCAGCTGTCTGTCTGTGGTGACGAGGAGCTCGGCAGACTGTTGGGAGGAACGACCATCGCTCAGGGAGGAATTTTGCCCGGCATTCAGGCAGTCCTGATGCCCAGGAGGACCAAGAGGACCGCTGGATCTGACAGCAAGCTGGATCCAGGTGGATAGATCGGTATCTGTGGCAAGATTATTTGGATTCACTGCAGGAGATCCTTCCTGACCTCAGCTATCAGCATCTAACAACTCGGTTGAAACCAGGATAATGAGCAATGACAACACTTATTTTCCCTTTGGGATTAATAAAATATTTTTGAATTGTATTATTTTTTTATTTTTTTGGAGTTTGCACTCTTTATGAGTTGATCTTATCTGCTGTCATTTTCTCTGAATTTTTATTTATTTATTATTTTTTATTCTTTTGTCTTTTACCTGATTTTTGTAGTTTATTTTATTTTATTTACAAACAGGATTCCAAAAAGACACTGAACAAATTGAAAATAAACTGAATGCAATGATGTGGAGGTGCCAACATCTAATATTTTATTCAGAATAGAACACAAATCACAGGTCAAAAGTTTAAACTGTGAGAATGTATCATTTTAATGGAAAAATATGTTGTTTCAAAATTTCTTGGCGTCATAAACAGTATATGAATGGAGTTTAATGAGAAATGTATGAGAAATAGAAAATTAAATGAGTTATTCATTTTGTTTTGGTATTTAAAGAAAACGATTGAATTGTTTATTAGAGAACAAGGAGCAGATATAATAAGTTTTTTTCTTCATCTGTTACCTTTCATTTTATATTCTTTTTTTATTACTTATATGTTAATTGTTTTGTATTTCATTATAAAATGAATAAAATAAATAAATAAAAATAAATAAATAACAGTGGCTGCCACAGTTCACCGACTCCAGCAAATGCACAAATGGCTATAACGTGATCAAACAGATTCTGAGCTACAGTTTGATGTGGTAGTGGGTGAGCTTCATCTCCAACATATTCTCGAGTACCGACAATCTAGTAAAATCTCTCAGAATCGTATTATTTAAGACATTTTAGCGTATTAAACACTGACTTGTGCTGCTTTTTGTCCTGAACATTTTTGTTTTCATACTATGAGTCACCTAATTCTGATTCTTCTTAGTGTTAGCTTTGAGAAATTTGCAGTTTCAATCAAATAAGTTAATAAGTAACTACAAAGCTAATCAGGTGCGTAATGAAGTGACATGCACTCAGACTAAATGTGATGAGCAGTTAATGAATCTATAAATCCATTATCTGATACAAAGTCCTTTAACTTTTTTGTTTAATATTCAGGTTTAAAATTTACTGCACTTCTTATTTTTAAATGCACTTAATAGGTTGAGGTAAACTGTCGCAGCTTAATGAAACGTTAAGGAGAACAGCATGAGCTGCCCTCCAGCTCACCCATTGTTGCATTAACCCTTTTCAAAATAAAATTAACAAATGTAGATTGATGTTAGCTTCTTAGATATAGAATTATTGCCCTAAAAATAAGTTATTAAAGACACTGGGCCATTTCACACAAAGCTTGTGGCGGTTAAAGCTTTCCGCTTTTCATTGTATCTCAGTTTGGTCACAACTAATGGAGTTCTAGCCATTTTTGTGCTTGCTAATTCATTAGTGGTGGCTAATTTAAGATAGATGATTTTTCAAAGTTGATCAGTTATGGAGGAATTAAACGTCCAGTGATTACTTTCTGATTGCCCGCTGACTGCAGAGGCTGTTCACTCAGCTGAAGCCTGTGATTGGCAGACTTCTGTCTGTCTGTGACTGTAAGCGACATGAAAAACGAGCTAATTTATTTACAGTAAATCTGCTTTCTGAGAAAAGTGAGAAAGCTCATAAGATGAAGGGATGTTGTTCAATTTGGAAGGGCGATGAGGGTCAATGAGTTTTAGGAAGGAGGTGAGGGTTAGAAGATTGGGGGATGTTGTGTAGGGTGGGACTTGGCTTGGACTGTAATCTAAGCCTTGGAGAGAAACCGGTCTGCACAGTCTGGGACAAAATATGATGGAGACACACTTGTCACAGTATGATTCTTTAACTGATGTACCTTCATGATAAAATGCCTTCAGCTGAAACTAGTTTGTCTGCTTCAAGAAAAGGTTGGTTCTGTTTTTTTTTGTTTGTTTGTTTTGTAGCAGCAAAGAGCTTACGTTTTAGGTCTGTTTGAGAAAGATTTATAAGTGACGGCAACAGCATTATTTAAAAAATAACTTATGTCAATTGTTGATTTATAGGCTGTTGTCAAAAGAAGCTGACAAAATTTGTATTTCATTTATTGTGAAATATTTCTGTATTCTCTGCCTTTTTAGTGGTGTGATGAACAGACCTGCTTCAAATGTAATTTGAAACTAAAGTCTGCCTTTGTGTTGTGCTGATAGTTTTATGTTTGTATGTGGAACATTGTGCAGCTCTGTTCCTGGTTGCCAAAGATCTGTTGGTGTTGGGCAGTTTTGACTTCTGATTACAGAACTCTGGCGTGAACAGTTGCCATGCAATTTGTGGTTTTTGAGCAACATTTTATTGTGCGCCACCTGCAGCTTGATCGCAGACAGACTCTTCAGTGAACTTTTACAGCTCCGCTGTACTTTGTCAGGTGCAGAATCTGCTAATATTCACACTGGCAATTTATGACACACGTGTGTCGTCCAATGAGGAAGATGATGGAGCATCACCAGATGTCCTCTCACTGATGTAAACATTTATTTGGTTCTGAGATCAGAGCTTGAGCCCAAAGAATAGTGAACTTACAGCCAAGAAAACGTGTTAGAGAAACACACTGTGCTGGAATTAAGTGAAAAGCTGTTGATATAGAACCAATCATAATAAATTAATGCTTCTAATATACTGTATTTAACATTTTTATTTTTCAATAAATTAACAATAGGTGTTTGTTTTTATTCAGTTCATCCACTACAAAAAAAAAAAAAGAGTTGCTAATTGACATTTACACTGATTTTTTCTTTTTTTTTTGTGACAGGGAGAAACTAGAGTAGCCAGTGAAAACTCTTGGATGTTGGGGGACATGGTGGAAAACTTCACTTATACTTGAAATAGGAGATGATTTTACTATAAACCACCATCCTATCATTAAATCCAACATAAAGCAAATAAATTCTATTCAGTTTATTTATATAGCACCAAGTCACAACAGAAGTCATCTCAGGGCACTGAACAGAAACATCCATATAAAAAAAATTAACACTATTTATCTGAGGAGCAGACTGTTTTGAATTTAACTCCATTGCATAACTCTCATCTTAAGCAAGCATGAAGGTGACAGTGGAAAGGAAAAACTCCCTTATGAGGAAGAAACCTTTAGCAGAACCAGGCTCAGGACAAGTGCCCATCTGCTTCGATCAGCTGGGTTTGGTAGGAACAGGAAACAATGACAAGTCAAGAATCACATGTTAAGACACAAATAGTATCAAATAAAAACTATTCAATTTTAACAAATCATTTAAGGAAATGAGGTCTATTTGTCTTCCAAGCTTAAGACAGCATAACAAGCCAACCCTAACTATAGGATTTACCAAAAAGAAAAATCTTAAGCCCAGTCTTAAATCTGGACAATGTGTCAGCCTCACAGACAGAAACTGGAAGTTGGTTCCACAAGAGAGGAGCCTGATAACTGAAAGATCTTCTCCCATTCTTCTTTTGGAGACTCTAGGAACTGCGAGTAAGCCTGTAGTCTGAGAGCAAAGTGCTCTGAACAATACTATCTCGAATATAAGATGGAGCTAGGTTATTGAGAGCTTTGTAGGTTAGAAGTAAGATTTTGAATTCAATTCTGCATTTGACAGAGAGCCATTGGAGAGAAGCTAGAACTGGTGAGACATAATCCCTCCTACTAACTCCACTTAAGACACTGGCAGCAGCATTTTGGATTAAGTGAAGACTTTTTAAAGAAGTATTTGGACACCCAGATAACAAGCCATTGCAATAGTCCAGTCTAGACGTGACAAGTTTATGAACTAGTTTGTCTGCATCATTTTTAGATAAGATGTTTCTAATTTTAGAGAAATTACACAGGTGGAAGGAGACACTTCTAGTAAAGTTTTTAATGTTGATGATAAAAGACATGTCCTGATCAAAAGTAACACCAAGATTTTTAACATTAGAGCTGCAGGCCAGATTGCCATCCAAGAAGGGTGAAAGACTCCAAAGCTGCTTAGATCCTAAAACTAAAACCTCAGTCTTATCTGTATTCAAAAGCAGAAAATTTAGGGTCATCCAGGTTTTTATGTCTTCAAGACATGCTTATAGTCTAAGTGTAGCTGAATGGATTAACTGGGTTTCATGGACAAATATAACTGAGTATCATCAGCATAACAATGAAAGTTTATCCCATGCTGTTTAATAACTTTACCTAATGGAAGCATATATAAAGTAAAGAGAATGTGAGAGTGTCACAGAATGTAGTTTGAAATAATTTTAACAAAAAGTGGTTAAACAACTTTGTGTTTACAGCATTGTGAATGTAAAGATCCTCGTGATATGAATTGATGAAACTATAACACCTAAAAATTCACCATTTCACTTTCTCGCTTTGGCTCATTTGAGTCAAGTCTTCATTTTGATAACACCTCAGGCCGGATGAGTGAATCTATAGCCCTCAAAAAGCCATTAACTACACAACACGCCAACCAGAAATTCATGTTGAATTGCTGTTTGAAGCAGGATTTAAAAAAATATATTATTTGGGCTTGCTTTGCGTCGCGTCACATTTATCAGAGAAGTGCTGCTGCGGAGGAAGATATTGACAAATGCAATCAAGTCAGCTTGTTTCAGCTGAGCAGAGAATGAGTGCTGATTCACTCTGCATGATGGATGGTTTCCTTTGACTCGAGTCGTGTGAGACAAAATTTGAACTTTCAGTCTGAGTGGACATTTATCAATTAGAAGTTTATTTAACGGTGCCCTGTTTTCATTTTAGTTTAATCCAGAAAACAATCAGTACATTTCACATTTTGTTTTTAAGTGAATCACAGTAACAAAAGTGGTGCTAAAAGAATTTATTTCTTTTTGTAAAACATTGATAAAATTCAAAGGTTTTGGAACTTTAAATCAATAGACCCTCAATTTGTATTGGTTTTAATTAAATATAAAATCACAGCTGGCTAATTTAGAACTAATTAGAAGCTTCAGATTGGATAAAACTTTTTTTACTCTAATTTTTCTGATCTTTTCACAACTTCAGAAAAACCTAAGTTAAGCCCCAAAAGTTACATTTTACAGAGTTAAATATTTGTCTGCAAGTAAAAGCAATTTTTTTTGTGCACACAAACTGCCTTTGCCTCTTTTTAGATATGAGCAAAACCTCTACTGAAAACGCACTTGCTCTTCACAGAGAGCAGAAAATAAGCTCTTAACTGTTAAGAGAAGTTTTCACAGCTTGATGCCTCTTTTCATGGATGAACTAAAGTGAAATAGGAGTTTCCAGGAAATGGTTTTAGGTTGCTTTTCAATAGCAGCTGTAGTGAAATTGTCTGAGTGACATGAAGTCTTTCACATAATAAGAACACATCTTTATCAATAAACTCTGAGGTTCAAATCAAAACCAGAACCAACATCTACATTTTACTACATATTGTTCAATAGATCAACATTTTATGTTTAGTGATTTTTTTTGTCTGGTGTGTAGATGGACATTTCAAGCAAAAATAGTCTTTAGATTACCAGTAGTTGTTATTATGAGATTATTTATGGATTATTTCACCCTCCTCCTCAAAATTAAACACCATATCTATGTATAAGACTGCTAAAGCAATAAACACTAACCTGTGGGAGTTCCTGTTCCATGTTCACTAGATGGTGTCATAAAACCACACCTGCAAGCAATACCCCTGATGAGACTCCAGGTACATAAAAGGCATCTGATGACTTCCCTTCGACGCTGGAGCATTACCCTGCCTATGGGTTGTGCTTCTAGACTTTTGTGAAATCTCTAGACTTGTGAATACTTACCACTTGCCTTGTGATATTCAGCGTGCCTCCTGAATCTCTGGACTCCCTTGCAAAACTCTGGAAACCTCCTTGTGTACTCTTCAGCTGTTCTCTTCACCCTCCAACCACATGCCCCATCTCATGTTTGTATAGGATATTGGAACCAACCCATCTTCTAGTAAGAACGCAGAACATACTGATCCACCCTTTGCTTCAGTACTCTGGATCTGACCCATCACCTTGCTCTCCAGAGTTCCTGATACTTCTTGAATTTCCATTCACAGTAAATAATAGCGCTGAATTGATTCTAGTGTGTCCCAGTTGTTCATATTCAGTCCTTTCATATAAACTGTATATATATTTTTTTTTCATTTGACCTTTATTTATTCAGGTTAGTCTCATTGAGCCACGAGAACTCATTTTCAAGAGAGACCTGTTAGGGAGCAGATGGTGGGGGTTAAGGGCCTTGCTCAGGGCCCCAGAGTGGGGGCGAATGAGGGTGGAGGCAGGTGTGGGTGTTTCACCTTTTTCCATCCACATTTTTCGATGTTGTCGGTACCGGGGCTTGAACCGGCGATCTTCCGATCACAGGCCCACCGTCTGTAACCACTGCGCCGCCACTCCCCCACATTCAGCTGATCATGAGCTCGTCCGCAGGGCTTTATCTATCTTCTACATTTTTCCAGACTCAGTTTAGGTTTTGTAAATTGAATAAACTATAATCCACCCTCTAAATCAGGACTGTTCAACTAAACTGTTCAGGGGGCCACAGTTACTGAAAGCCAGCAGCTCAGGGGTCAGACATCCAGCAATTAAAGTTAAGGATGCACATTATTGGATTTTTGGCCGATATGTTAAAATTTATTTGGCCAATAACTGATACCAATACAGTACTGATATTTTTTCCCCCCAGACCTGCTTACGAAGCCTACATAGCTTTCTCTGCAGTGGGATTAAAATACTACTGTACATTATTTTACATCATCGTTGTCAGTTTGACCTGCTACCAAATGCAGATGACAAAAAGGGGTCTGAAAATGATGTGACACTTGGATTATGTTTAATGTCAAGTTTTGTCAGTGGGTTGTCACACGAAAACAGCGCCTTTTACATCGTTGCATTATTTTGAAGGAGTGGCCGATGTCCGATATTTAACTTTAACCTCAGTATCGGCTGATGCCGATACCATGCAGCTAATATTGTGCATCCCTAACTAAAGCCGTAATAAACCAAGTATTACAATGATCTGTTAAATTTGTTTATTTTGTTGCATTGAATCATAAATGCAATAAACAGAACCCAACCCCAGTACTGCCTTAAAAAAAAACTTTTTTCAGAGATGTTGAGTTAATATTTAGGAGTGCTTGAGCACCCCCAAAAGAGGCAAACATCACTGGTAATCAGCCAAGCTTAAATTGTGATGGCTACAGTGAATCCAGCTGTCATTGTGAGGCCAAAACCTCCTGAATACCTTTGTCAAAGGCTGTCTTTGTAAAGCCAGCTAATTTTATTAGTTGCTTTTTATGGATTTGTTGACCTTTTTTATCAGTGCTGTTGCTTTTTAATGGACGAGTAAGAAACATTGTATTGAACCCTCTTCAAGCCAGATTCAGATGTAACAATAGTTCAGAGGAAACATCAACTATAACTGTCCTCTTCTGATTATTTAAAAAGCTACGTAAAAGAACAACCTGATGAGCATTTTTTTTAAGGATTGATGCTATTCTTTGAGAATAAAAAAGATCAGAGCAGCTCATAGCCAATATACACTAAACTTATTTTTTCTTTTTAACACATAATTAAACCTTGCAAAGTCATTAAAATATACACAGAAACTAGAAAAGTTGGCCCATCATGCATCTGTTTTGGTGTTGGACCATTAGATGTAATCACACTCTTGATTTTGTCTTGAAGATTTGTTGTTGTTGAGGGAACCAAACAAAAAGCCCCCCCTAACATGAACTCTCCCCCTATGGGCTAAAGTACAGTGACACAAGGACATGTCAGGTGTAACGACCCTGTTCTGCTGACTTATAATCGACTTAGTTTGCACAGTCGTGGCTAACGCTGGTTGTTTTTAAAACACTGGCAATAAGTAATTTGTGACTGATCAGCTGATCAACATCCATATGTAATTAAAGGTCCAGCATTCCTTGGAACACACCTGACCCGCCGCTTTTCGTGCAACAGTTTTAAACTAAAATCATTGTTATGATAAGAAATAACTCAGTTATAACAGTCTGGGCCAAAACTTTAACATAATGTTATGCACTGTCTTGTGTGAACTTGCCAGATGTTACGCTCAGAGTACCAGCTGTGAATAACTCTCAGCTACTACCAGCCTTTCTTGTGTTGGCTAGCTGTGGAGGCTTTCACGTATTGGGTTAAAATCCAATGTTCATCAGTTGTGGATGCTCGTCTAATTACTTTCTGAGAGTTTCAATCAAATGTCAGTTTATGTTATATTTTGCTAACAAGACAGAAACGTGCATACACACACAACCAGGCACAAACATTATTGACTGCCTTTTGGTGGGTGACAAACAACTTTTCGTATTCTCCTGAAAGTAATAAGAAGTAGAACTAAACAACAAACGTACAATTCACCCGTAGACTGATTCAGCGTAGGATCTAATCAAGAGTAGGCCTGTCGCGATAAACAAAAAAATCAATTAATCGCATGATAAATGAAAGTTATCAACCTCATTTTCATTTATCAGCTTTATCGTTTGTTCATGTCTCTCTTTCTACTGAAGACACTGGGTGACAAAAAGCTCAACTCTGGTGTTCTTCACTGACCTCGCCCTGTCTCTTTTCTCTTTAAAATCTGTTTTAACCATCCAAAATTGTGTTTTTTGATTGTTAAAAGCAGCTAAGCTAAGAAGCTAAGCTACGAGCTAAGCTAACAGACCGACCTCAGGGGAAAAAAAAAACTTTGTCTTGTCGAAACTCCAAAATTCCCGGTTGAAAGTCGTGCCTTTGTGTAAAAATTTGTTTTTCTCTGCAAAAAGAAGCTGAGAACTTGTTTATGATTTTTTTTAATTAAAAGTGTTGTGTGAAAAATGCTAAAGAGCTCAAACCACAATGAGCACCCGCCATTTTGAGAACCAAAGAGAGACAGCCCATGTCACGTCAAGGGGCCTCCCTCCTATTTTTCTTAAAGAGACACACTGCTCCCTCCCTCACTATCCATCCTTTGGTTCAGTCTTTTACTGCCATCCAATGGTCAAAAAGAGGTACTACATGCAAAACTAATGAAACGTTTTTCTTAAATTTGACAATAATTACAAATTATTGTAAAATTTCAAACAATATTATCGTTTATCACAATAATTTCTGAGACAATTAATCACCCAGCAAACTTTGTTATCGTGACAGGCCTAATCAAGAGCGATACAAAATGCTTAATTGTGAAGGGAACGGATTAAATGAAAGTTGAACTTGAACTTCAGGTGTTATTCTGTCTTCTTATTTTTGATCCCAGGTATGTCCACGAGCTCTGTCGACCCAGACACCATTTTTGCCAACAACGAGATGAGCCTGCGAGACATCGAGATCTACGGCTTCGACTATGACTACACGTTGGCTTTTTATTCCAGCCAGCTCCACAATCTCATCTTCAACATCGCACGAGACATCCTCATCTCCAAGCACAGGGTGCGCTCAGCATCTGACGTTTGATGAAAAATAAAATGCTGTCATGTTCTCAGGGAAAAGCTTCAAACTCACTGATGCTGTTTTGTTGTTAGTATCCAGAGGGTCTTCGGAAATATGAGTATATTCCAGATTTTGCTGTAAGGGGACTTCACTATGACGTCCAGAAGGTGAGAAAGCTTTTCTTATTTGTTTTTTGTTTGTGTTAGATACGTTGCTGAAGCTGTAGTCTAAACCCAATACCGACTCATCAAAGATTTTTATGGTTTGCAATAGGCGCTGCTGATGAAGATAGATGCTTTTCACTATATCCAGTTGGGAACTGTGTACAGGTGTTTAAGTACAAAGATTTTTGTGTTCAAATGTGTACTCCAGTTGCATGGGCTGCATCTGCTGCAAAATAAAACCCTACACGTGTTGTCATGAACTCATAATTTGGAGTATTTTCTGTTTGTGATGCAGAGGTCTTCATCCGGTTCCTGATGAGGAAGTAATCGCCATGTATGAGGGCAGCCATGTGCCTTTAGACATAATGAGTGACTTCTATGGCAAGGTGACGATTCCTTCCACACTTGTTTTAAATTGGATGCTAAAATTATAAAGCATAACACCGGCATGTAAATGATTGTCTCTGTCCTGCAGAGCATACATGGCCACACAATGAAACAGTTCATGGACATCTTCTCCCTCCCTGAGATGACCCTCCTTTCTTGTGTCAACGACTTCTTCATGAGTCACAACATCGATTATGAGCCTGTCCACCTCTACAAAGATGTAAAGGTTAGTGTGCTTTGTTGTCATTACAGCCTTTTCCTTGTCCCTGACTGCATTTCTTAAGAGCCAAAGTGTATAATTAAGAACGAGCACATGCTCACAGGTGTTGATGTGTTTACATGTTGCAGTGTACAGTGAAACTCCGACCATTCAGTGCCATCGTAATTTTAGCTTTGAAAAGCAGCATCTAATTTTAGACGAGCATTCTGCCCCCCCTCCCCAAGCCATGTGGCTCTGCTACTTCACAGGAAGTGGTGAGAAATGTGCGCTGTGTTCCCCCCCTGAGGCCAGCTGTCACACTGTTACTGTCTGCTGTGTGGAGCTGCGGCGTCTCTGACAGATAGCTGTCATTAACAGCTCTCACACACGCTCTGTTTGAAGAATCGCTCTCATATCCTCCCAAGGATTCAGTATTTAATCATTTTCTGTCTCCCGCTTCATAATTCTATATTGACCATTGCCTTTTCAAAACCTGTGGTTCCCTCTAAACGTTCATTGCGTCTTATGGTCTTTGTGCACGATGACGGTCTTAAGTGTGCAGCTTTTAACCCGGGAGGCTTGATTCAAAGGTTCTCCACTGTGATGACATGACATCTTACCTCCAGCTGTCTTCTTGTTTCATTTGTATTCAGAGAGGCACTTCCCTGTTTGTGTACAGGGTAAAGTTGTTGTCAGTGCTGAATGCTAATGGTGTGTCTTTGATGTGATGACTTCTTGGCTGAGGCCTGTTTTGCTTCTCCTCCTCACAGGAAGCTATCAGAGATGTTCACGTCAAGGGCATCATGTATCGAGCCGTGGAGGCCGATATGGGTAAAATCCTTTTGAAACACATCTCCTAACCTGTATGATGACATCTGGGTTATTGGCGAGGCATAAAAACGTCATATAGGCATGATGAGGTTGTGATATACAAATAAAGACTGACCAGCAACTGTTCTGTTTCTCTCCTTCCAGAGAAATACATTTGTTATGGTGAGCAAAGCCAAGCTGTGCTAAAGAAGCTGTCAGCTCACGGAAAGAAGATGTTCCTCATCACCAACAGCCCCTTTGACTTTGTGTAAGTGAGCACCAACACAGGGTTTGTTGGGAAGAGAATTTTATAATTTTAGCATGTTTGTGTGTTAATGGAGATTCAGTGTTACAGGATAATGTTACAGGTTTTATAAATTAGTCAGTATGTGTCAGTATAGGGCGGCTGTGGCTCAGTGGTTAGACCAGTCGTCCTCCAATCCAAGAGTTGGGAGTTCAAATTCACCAGCAGTCACATGCTGAAGTGTCCCTGAGCAAGACACTGAATCCCTCATTGCCTCCGATTTGTGTCCCATCAGTGTTTGAATGTGATTTAAAAAGCATTCATTAGTCTCTTTAGAATGATTTGTTCAATTAGTTTTGTATAGATCTAGTAGAGTGCATTGAGTGTCTTGATAAGATAGAAAGGTGCTATATATACAGTATATATATAAGTACAGACCATTTACCATTGATGCAACAAAGGTCTTGCATTTGCATATCTGCACTGGAAGTTATTGAATGTGGAGTCTTGATTGCTTGCATAAATTGGCAAGTTGAGAAATCAAACATCAGAAGAATTTTTAGGCACCTGAAAAGATGTTTGTGTTTGTGACATTGAGTATCACAGCAATAAGGAAGGGTTGTGCACAAGCTGAAATCAGCTGCTTCAGTTTGAACAAAGTATTTCAAACTGATAGGTCAAGTATTTTAGTGGATGCATTTCAAAATGCATGCCGCACCAATGAAAGTTTGTCTGGGTGAAAGGAGTGTAGGAAGTACAGTGGGTTGTTCACTAACAGGGTTGTTGGCTGTGTTAAAATCCTAATTACCTTTAACGTATCATCAGTGTGAGCATTTGAGGAAAAGCACTGTGTGCAAATAGTGAATGCTGTGACAACGTGTTGATGTAACTGTAAAGTGATTTGAGTAGACAACAAGACCAGAAAATGTTATACAAAAATATAAAATGTCATTTTAGATGTAGCTCAACTAACTTTACTAACAGACATGAAAGGATGT
>JARVGV010004252.1:0-10106 GCA_031762435.1 Hypsolebias longignatus | reverse complement strand
GCTCTGAACACTTTTAACTTAGTGAACGAAGGCGTAAAAGGGCTCTTTTGATTGTAAAGGTTGCAGACCCCTGGGTTAGATGATTCCAATAATTGAGAACTGTGCATACCCAGTTACACATCAGAGAGTACGCAACAAATGATTCTGGTGGAGGAGTGTGGTGGGAGCTGTGTGTAAAAACAGATTAACGCCTCCTTTGCTCAACTTTATTTATTTAGAGTCCTCCTCACTCACCTCTGACATACGTTCTCTCTCTTGATGTGCTTGTAAAGTAGCGACTTGACTAATAGTAAGACTTTGTTTCGTCCAGGTTTGGGATACATCCAGTAGCCGGTCGGATGCCCGGTCAGCTTAATGTGCTGTTAGCTGAAGCAGGCGTCCCGTATGATATTGTTCTGGAAATGGAAGAGATTAATGAGGACTTCCCTGGTGAGTCCAGCTTTCATTCAAAAAGATTTGGAGCCAATGAATGTAACAAAAACAGAAAAGTCACATCTTTGCTCTTACTTTCAGTCGAGCATTCCGTTTTTTTTGACATCTTTATATTTTGTATACAAGAATGTTTTGATTTAGATAAAATATTTATCGATTAAAAACTGTCTTGTGAATTTTTGCAATGTATTTGACAATAAATAAATAATCCACCAAACTGACCAGAGTCTGGTAAATGTTTTGCATAAACAAAATGAAAAGTGGACACTTTATTTTTTATTTTATTATTTTTATTTTAAAATTGTTTCATAATTTAAGGGCAAATGTTAAACCTGACTTACTCTTGAAAAAATGCTACAAACGTAACAAGTTTTTGCTTGCAGCACTGACATTTTTCAGTAAATCAATACATCAAAGTGTAATTTTGTGTTATGTACTGGAATTTCCTTTTCACACAACGCTAACCTCTTTTTCCCAAGTTCTCTGTGTCATTTCCTGTTAAATGAGCCGTAAAATTTGTTTTAAAAACCAACTGGTGGTTTGTACACACAGAAACTGATCTGGTCCTGGTGATTGGCGCCAACGACACGGTGAACTCTGCCGCCCAAGAAGACCCCAACTCCATCATTGCTGGCATGCCCGTTCTGGAGGTCTGGAAGTCCAAACAGGTAAGACATCTGGTGTAAGGATGAGAATAAGATTTGTCCCACAAGTCTTAAAACATTCTGGCCCAGGTAATTTAATATAAAATGACAACATTCAAAGCATTTATTTTTAATCTGCTCAAAAATTTAGGATAAACACTGTGTTCCTTCAAGTTCTTTCTACAGGCTACTTATTCCTTGATGATATTCTTTGTCCTTTTTAGGTGGTTGTGATGAAACGTTCTCTGGGTGTTGGATATGCAGCCGTGGACAACCCCATCTTCTACAAACCCAACACTGCAATGCTGCTAGGCGATGCTAAGAAGACGTGCGACGCCCTGCAGGCCAAAGTCCGTGAGTCCCAGGGCCTGTAATGTGGCTCTGCGTTGAGGAGGCCTCAGCTGAGAGCACACACACAAGAAAACAAAGGAAACGTTTTCTAAAAGTACTCCAACTTTGTCAGCTGAGTAAACCTGAGATAGGAGGTTACTGACGAACCCTTCCTAAGTTCTAAAAATAACAGAAAATGTGTTAAAAGTTGATGCTTGTGGAACTCATAAAATGAGGATGCTGTGTATTTATTTCTCACAGAGATAATATACTTAAAAACAGATGTTTTCTTCTTGACACTTCTTTTATTTCTAGTTACTAAAGGAAGGGAAATGGTCTTCAAACTCAATGTGTATTCATGTAAAAAAAAAAAAAATCAGGAGTGTAGATGTATTAAAGCTTTAGAGCCATTTCACAGTTAGGATGTTTAGGAATTACTGAACAGTAGATGATTTGAAAAGTGACAATAATAAATCACAGGAAGGAGTTATTACAGTTTGAAGCGCCAACATTTTTTTCTTCACTGTAAAAAGTTTCACCCTCCTTTACTCCATTGTTTAATTTTTGTTTTAGGAGTTCAATCCCCACAATAAATCTGCATCACCGTTTTTTTTTTTTTTTCCTTTCAGTAATGACAAGAAAAAGCAGAATATTAACATTTTTGTGAAGTTCTTTCAATTCCAGTTTTCGTCTGCGTTGAAAGAGTTTTGGTCTAAAACTTTTCGGAGTTGATCAAATGAGGCACTTTTCCCTCATCATCTGAGAGTAACACTTTTTGTGCACGAATGCCTAAAGGGCAACAACCACATATGGATTCACAAGACTGAGAACAGAAAATCATACAACAATAAATGCGGAGTTTTTGTGGGACCACTGCTGTGCTTAAATATCGACTGTCCTCCTACAAACACTTGTTGCTCAGATAGATTTAGGTGCTTAATGGTTCAGATTTTACTTTAACTTTCTTTTTTGTTTTGTCTTTAAGTGAATGTGACCAATCCACTCCTGTGTGTCCCCTCATTACAGCTCTACAGGAAAATGAAGGAACACGGTTTGTAAAATTGAGCTAATATTTAACCTGACCGTTGTGGAGGAATGTAAACAAAAATGCAAATGAAGATTTTTCTTTTTCCTGTTTAATACCATAAACATAACCTCGTGCCAAACCCTTTTCCCTTTGCACCTAATCCGGTTACCGTAAATTCACAGTTTGGCTCCTGATATAACCACTGATACAGGTCAAGAAAATCTCTTTGCTCCATGACATCTTAAAGTAAAAATATCATCAAACAGTTGGTTAGCCAATATAAATACTGTAAGGTTAATTATTAGTCTCTCCTTAGGACCATCCTATCTCCATTAAATGACGCAATGACTTATCGTACACTTTTCCTCTAATCAATTTTCATTCCACTCATTCCACATTAGCAGCTTTCATATGTCCAAGACCAACAGTATTTTGTTTTGCTTTGCATTTTCAAACCAAGTTTCTGGATGACGATTTGTTTTTATCTGTTTTGCAACTAAAGTTTAAAGCTGTAGATGTCAGCAGAGCTCAGGAGGATGGAGTTCAGAGTTGTAAATGTACTCAATCTTTGATTGTGATATGAAATATTTGTCAATTGCAGATATTTTTTAATCAGATTCTTAAAAAAAAAAAAAGCTAATTTAAATGTTGCACTTTGCATTAATGCCCCCTATGCTTGTAGCATTATTTTCTTGGAGTATTTTTATGAGGCATCATGTGTGCAAAGCAACAAGGTTTGTATGGCGTATGTTTCAATGCATTGTGTTGCGAAGATGAAATGTACTGTGAATTTGATTTTCCTGTCCTCTGTTTATCATGGAACATTTTCTTCCCCAATAAACCACAGAAGTTGTCATTTCGTCCATCAGCTTTTTAAAAAAAAAAACATGCTGTTGAATTTTGCAAATGTGAACATTCTAATTTGCAACGTTTACTTTGAGATTAACGCTACAACCACAGTTCAGTTTGAGACAGCTGAGAAGTTAAATATTTGTATCAATTACCTGGATGAAGGACCATGAAGGGAAGGAATTTAATCCACACCTACTTCGTCTCTGCACTGCTGCTGCTTTAGAGAACTGAAAAAGTTATGTAATTTAATTTTTAACCACTGTATAAAATACACTAGCTTTGAAAACAGTTGGAAATAACAGGTCTTACGATTGCAGGTTCACTGGTCAGTGAAGCTACAAACTGAGGTTTACAGTACATTTCAAGAGAGTACCTAGAAACTACTTTGTCATTTTTTTGTTGCTTTTTCAGAAGAATTTTATTAAAATAAGGTTTTCACTCATTAAAGCAACCTCAGTACCCCATACACATGTGTTGGGTCATTTTAAGTGCTCCATAGAACCAAAGCTGTTGAGTTTATTCTGGTTGGTTGGGTAGATTCCACCAGAGTTGTCCCTGTTTTCCATCCTATATGGATAGGAACCTCAGTGTCTCATTTGTTATTTTAACAGGGGATGACATTCAGCATGCACTGGGGCAATGCAGAGTGGGGCATGAAGTGGAAAAATGTGAAAGGCTTCTTAACGGTTGGTGGTGAGCATAGGAGTTTTATGCTTTATGTCTTGTTCACGAGAGATGGTAGGAGATGGAACAGGTCTTTGTCCAGAGTAATGAGTTTGGCAGCAGTCTGTAGTGCTAATGAAGGAGTTGAGCTGAAGTGATTCACTGGTCCATCTGGGTTTCAACCCTTATCTTTGGTCATGATGAAAGAATAAGATTCCAGATATAAGCTAATGATGAACTCCATTATCCTGGGGGAATAGGTGAGAGACATTGAGTTGGTGTGGGTGTACTCTTCACCCCCCGACTTGGTGCCTGTGTGTTGGAGTTTTCCCTGGTAGATTAGAAGGTAGCTTCCCTGCACATTTGGGTGGGGGGAACAGGCTCTGATAGTTGGTTGTGCTTACGACTGGCAGTTCAGAGTATTTGGCCTTCTTGGAGTTCTTAGCAAGGGTGCTGTAAGATGTTCAGCTGGGGTCTCCATTATTCTGCTGGGGGCCCCAAGTCATAGATCAATGATTGACTTTGTAGTCATGTCATCTGATTTTCAGCCTTTTGTTGGGGCACTCGGGTGAAGAGATGAGCTGAACTGTCAACTGATCACCACCTGGTAATGAGTTGGATCAGATGGCGGAGGAAGACGCCGGACAGACTCAATAGACCCAAACGTGTAGTGGGGATTTTATGGGAACACCTGGCTGAAGAACCCATCAAAAAGATCTTCAACTCACACCTCAGGGAGAGCTTTAACCGCATCCCCACTGAGGTGGGAGACATTGAGTGAGTGGGCCATGTTGTTCCACACCTCAGTTACTGAGGTGGCTGCCTTGGGCTGTGGCTGCAAGGTTGTCAGTGTTTGCAGTGGCTATCCTCAAACTTGCTGGTGGACACCCTGGGTTAGCGAGTCTGTCAGTCTGAAGGAGTCCTATTAGGACTTCTTGGCTAGTGGGACACCGGAGGCAGCTGAGGAGTACCAGAGGGCCAAGCGGACCATAGCCTTGGGTGTTACTGAGGCAAAAGCTGAGATGTATGAGGAGTTCTGTGAGGCCTTGGTTAGAGACTCTCAATTGACTCAGAGGAAATTCTGTCAACCCATCATGCGTCTGAAGAGGGGAAAGCAGAGCTTTACTAACACTGTGGTCATTGTAGGTGGGGTGCTGTTGACCTCAACCAGCAATGAAATCAGGAGGTGGAAGGAATACTTCTCTAACCTTCTCAACCCCACTGGCACATCTTTCATAGAGGAAGCTGAGTCGAGGAACTTCAGGGTTGGTCCGTCCATAACCATGGCTGATGTCGCCAAGGCAGTTAAAAAGCTATGTGACGGCAGAGTTCCTGGGGTGGACAAGATTTTTACCCTTTCCTTAAGGTTCTGGATGTTGTGGGGCTGTCTCGGTTGACACACATTTGCAACGTCACATGGACATCCAGGGCAGTGCCACTGGATTGACATATTGGTGGTTTCCCTCTTCAAAAAGAAGGACCAGAGGTGTTCCAAGTACTGTATAGGGACATCACTCTTCTTAGCCTCCACAGTAAAGTTTATTCAGGAGTACTAGAAAAGTGAGTCCATTCGTTAGACAAACCTCAGATCCAGGAGGAACAGTGCAGTTCTATCTTGGTCGTGGAACACTGGATCAGCTCTTTGCGCTCACTAGGGTCCTCAAGGGGTCATGGGAGTTTGCCCATCCAGTCTACATACGTTTTGTAGACTTGGAGAAGGCTTTCGACTGTGTACCTCTGGGTACACTGTGGAGGTTGCTCCCCAAGTATGGGATTGGGGGCCCGTTGCTATGGGTTGTTCGGTCCACATACAAGAGGTGTGACAGTTCGGTTTACATTGCCAGCAGTAAGTCGGAGCTCTTCTGGTTGGGAGTTGGTCTCAGCCAGAGCTGCCCATTGTCACCGATGCTGTTCATAACTTCTATGGATGGAATTTCTCGGTGCAGCCAGAGGACAAAAGGGGTCCGGTTGAATGGCCTCAAGATTCCATCTATGCTATTTACGGATGATGCGGTCTTGTTGGCATCATCATGCTGTGCTCTTCACCTCTCACTAGGATGGTTCGCAGCTGAGTGTGAAGCAGCTGGTATGAGAATCAACACCTCCAAATCTGAGACTCTGGTCCTCAGTCGGAAAAGGGTTTATTGCTCTTTTTGTTCACGAGTGAAAGAAGAATGGAGTGTGAGATTGACTGATTGATTGGTGCAGCAACTGCATTATTGCAGACTCTGTGCCAGTCCATTGTGGTGAACAGGGAGCTGAACTGTAAGGCAAAGCTCTCTGTTTACCGGTCAGTCTACGTTCCTACGGCCTCACCTATGGCCACGCACTCTGGTTATTGACCGAACGAATGAGATTGTGGATACAGGTGGTTGAAATAAGTTACCTTTGAAGGGTAGCTGGACTCTCCCTTAGAGATAGGGTGAGTACCGGTAGTTGAGTTATCTGGAAGAGACTCGGAGTAGAACTGCTGTTCCTCCACATCAAGAGGAGCCAGTTGAGGTGGTTCACACATTTGGTAAGGATGCTTCCTGGGCGCCTCCCTAGTGAGGTGCTTCAAGCATGTCCGACTGGGAGGAGGCTCCGGGGAAGACCCAGGACACGCTGTAGAGACTATGTCTCTCAGTTGGCCTGGGAATGCCTTGGAGTCTTCTCAGTAGAGATGGAAGAGGTGGCTGTGGAAAGAGATGTCTGGACCTCCCTGCTCAAGTTGCTGCCCTCGCGACCTGACTGGAACAAGCAAAAGATAATGGATGGATGGATCCAGGGGTGCTCTTAGAGCAACTGCTCTTCTGCATCAAATGAACTCAGTTGAGCTGATTTGAGAATCTTTGAGATGCTTCCTGGGCACCTTCCTTTGGAGTTTTTTTAGGCAAGTCCCATTGGGAGAAGACCCAGAACTCACTTCTCCCCTGAATAGACTTTACTGTTAGAGGCTAAGAACAGGTCTCTCTTGTAAATGAATCCCCGAGGCTCAGTGGGATTAACCTGTATAAATAAAGGTTGAATACACAATCTCTGGCCTGAAACTTTGAATCCTCTAGGAGGAGCTGGTGTGTGTCGCTGAGGAGAAGGATGTCTGGGTTTCGCTCCTGAACCTGTTTCCCTCTGCTATCTGACCAGAGATAAGTGGAATGGATGGGTGACACTCAAGAAGCCTGCCTGTTTAAATCTGTAACATTTATGTTTAAAAATAAAGGCTGGAGATAAAACACATGCAGAGCACATCTGTGTACCTCACATGCCACTTTTTATGCAATTGCATGAGTGTACGATCAGGGTTACTACAATGACTGAAATATAAATATCAGTCTGTGTTGTATTTTTACCTACAAGCTGCACTTGATTGCTTTTCATCGGTGCAGAGTGAACTGGAGGTACTTAGAAAGGGGTGGCTCAAAGAGAAGATCAGATCGGAGATTTTGGAAGCTGCATGTAAGAGTGATGAGGGCAGCTTCATCCTGAAACACGCAGCACTCAGGCTGTTATCTCCCCACACGATTACAGAGATCACACAGCTGAGGTGTGGGCAACCTGCATGTTCCAGACACAATAAAGCTCATTACCTCAAGAGGATAGCCTCTCCTTACTGAAAAAATAAATAAATACCCTCGCGTGTGAAATTATGAAGGTATTTAACTTGATTTGATAAGTAAAACTGTTTACTGTGGATTACTGTTTGATTTCAATGTAGGCAAACTAACGCTCGTGTGCGATATATGTGGGAAATTGCCTAAATAAGACAAGCAGCTAAATATGATTAAAATCTGATCTTAGAAAATACAAAATGACTAATTCAATCTATTTTACAGATGCTGAGCTAAAATTTTGTGTGGTCCACGTGGCAGATTATTATGAAACTTTCAGAAATTAATCACTAGCACATCTATAACGGATTTATTTTTGGAGTTAATGCAATTAAAGATGGCTGCCACGGCTAATCAACATTAGACAAAACAAAATGGCTTTAACTTATAGTTTTACAGAAACCAAACATTTGATGTGGTGGTCATTCACAACATATACTCTGGGCAAGATGTCTTGCAATATTGTACGATTGTGCACATTGTTGACCAAAATAGACCCCAGGCCTCTTGGATTCACCGTCTCATGGCCACACAAACCCACACAACGTCTGCTCCTAAATATGAGGCTGCGACAGCACGAGATGGATGATGTCTGCACACAAACCTGCCCAACGACCAAAACAACCGACCTCTTCTTCCTCACTTTGATTGCTGCTCAGAAACGGTTAACATAAACATTGTTGGAGTGTCCTTTTAAGCTGCTTTTATTGTCCAGCTGCTGCTCAACCTCTGGATGTAAACTGCTGAGCGCCTGGGATGGGAGGATGATTGTGGGGGGTAATACGAGGTTGGTTAATGGAGTGGGAATAACAAAGAGAAGGGATTTTTCACTGAAGTAAAGTGGGAAATCTTTAGAGTAGCGTGTGGAACTGCACATGTGTATGTTTGTACTGCTAATGCAGAAGCAACACGGAGATCAGAGCAACAAAGTGTTTATTGATACATCTTTCCTAACAGCTTCGCCTCAGTTTGTTATTGTCTTGTGGCAAGCTGAGAGTTGTAGGGCAAAAAAAAAAAAAGGTGAAAGAAAAGTGGTATTTACAGCGAATGGTTAGGAAACTCAGTTCGAGGAGGGGAATCCTCAAAACACAGAAACATTTAGAGGTTCTTCAAAAATGGCTATCGGTACATTTCAAACTGATATGCCATACACTCTACCAGACTTACATTTACCTGTTTTGCTCTTAAAATATTATGATAAAAACATTTTGCCAACAACATTATAATCATAGTATTTTTTGCATACAATCTAATCCTACTTTTCTATAAAAGTTATAAGTTTACATATCCCGCCTCAGCTTTATGCTGAAAAATCAAATAAATAAATGACCATTTGACTTGCTGAAGGCTTAAACATGTATTTAAGCTTAATGGGATCTTGTTTAAGTTCTCAGGTCATGGTATATGTACTAAAAAAAATAGTTTTTGGACTAACTACTGCAGTGATCTGAAATTATGGTGGTAAATTAATAGTCACACAAGCGTACAACAAGATTTGTATGTGTACAGTAAAATTCACAAGCGTACCACCAATGCATGAAGAGTTTTTCAAATGCACACATTTCAAATTGCACAAATGCTATACAAGTTGTCCAATACACGTGCCACCTGATGCAGATGGCTCAGTCAATACGAGTGCACGGATCAGCTTTTACTACTCTAGATTCACAACTGTAATGCTGCGGTACTGAGTTTTTTGGGAAAGTCATTTCAAACTTGTAACAAAAGCTTATAATATCTACAAAGTATATTTAAACAAAAACATATTGATGTCACTGGATTCCAAAAATGTTATTTTGTGGACCATTCATTCATTGAGTGCATTCAGTTATTGGACATTCATAAAGCCAGTATCCTGCTTATCCTAACATTTTATCCTGACTTTTATCATCAGAGCTGGTAATCACTTTATGCTTACAATGGCTCAAATTTCTTGCAAATCACAGAGGATTCACTGACTGTAAAGCTGTAGCAATTTTATATTTTAAAAAAGCTGCACTGTCATGTTGTGATGCTAAAATTGGCTACATCTGTTTTTGCTTTACGTCTATAGAGGACATAAGCATGCTGGGGGAAAAAGTAAAAGTGTTAAAATCTTACAATGTGCAAGATAATACCCAAAGTTTTTTATTTTTATTTTTTTTTTTAATTCATCAGTAAATAAAGTTGTATCTCAACCTTAAATCTACCTGATGTACTATTTATATACTCTTCAAAATTCACTTAGAATATAGTCTAGTATATACTTCACTGAGCTGGGCGCACCTGCAGCACTGCTAACACACACAAAATGGATTCCACCGTGGAGAGGCAGATAGAAGATACGCGCCACCCATGGTCTTATCGAAATATTGTTCAAAGACTGTTCAGTGCAGCAGGACAGATTCTCTCTCCCAAAAGAGCCAGATTGGGCTAAAAAAACTATGAAAACCAACTTCTGAACTTGAACAAGAAATTCTTGCTGCAATATTAAAATGTGTCAGTTCATGATGTTAGGAGCAGTGGTGGGATGTAACTAAGTACAAATACTTTGTTACTGTACTTAAGTACATTTTTCATGTATCTGTACTT
>JARVGV010004203.1:0-10117 GCA_031762435.1 Hypsolebias longignatus | reverse complement strand
AATACTTTTGGATATTAGAAGGTAGTGTATTTTTATGAGCTCTATACATAAGTGACAAAATGTTGTAATCCACCAAACACAGTTACTGCAGAAGAAGTAACCCTGCACTTTTTTCAGCTGTTTTGTTGAATATATTTTAAGAAGTGCTCAATAGTTAAAACCTATTCATGGTGAGAGTTATTGCCCTCAAGAAGTCCTCCATGGTGACATCATTCAACTAAATGTTTCCAGAACACCAGGAATTAGCATGAGTTACAGTAGTTTACTATTGGACAAAGAGCTCTGCACAGAGTTCATCTCATACATGTTAAGCACACATGGAAAGGCATAAAATGGAAGCTCTTTATATATACAGTATTGTGTAATTATATTTCATTTTTGTATTAACAGTTGTTTTTGTTGCTGTTACAGTACACCACTGTAATGTGAGAATTTTCTCAGTCAATTTAAATAGTTATTATTATTTTTTTTTTTTAAAGGGGAGAAATACGCAGAAGAAATTAGCCAAAAATATACTGTATACAGTATTTAAGAGCTTACATTTTACAAGATGAACAAATAATAATAATAATAATCAAAATAAAAACTACTGTATACAAGAAGTGCCAAGGCACCAAAAAGAAATGTTGATGTCAAAGTGAATCCTTTTCACTGTTCTCAAATACCAATACTGTATATAACTATCAATGTCACTACACTCCTTATATTTGTATTTCATACAACTTTTATCAGGATAAAACAAATATCATATTTAATCAATATTACAATTTTAAAAGATAAAATGCCTAAATATTCCCAAGCTCCTTCAAAACATTTAAAACCTTCTCAAATAATACCCACATTTATGTAAAACACAACTAATGTCCCAAGTTTTAGCTTAACTAAAAAATAAAAAAAATCTCTGAAGCTGTTTTGTCACTTCTCACTATTCTACAATCTGAAAAAAAAGTGTTTACTGAAAATCTTGTACACTAAATAGAGTAAGACATAAAAATAAAAATAAAAAATAAAAAACAAGAGTATTACAGATCAGAGTGGTACCTTATGAATGGTCTGCTTGTGACTCTCCTTCTTCTTTTCCTCCTCTTTTCGAGCCTGTACACCTGCCATGCGCCGATCCTCGTCCTGAAAAGGATAGCTGGTGCAATCAGAGTCTCGCTCCATTCATGAGTTGTAAATTATTCAAGAGGTACGGATGAGGGGAAACACAAAAAGACGCTGTCTGGAAGACTCATTTCTACACCAAATATTAAACCACAATGAAGGCTGGGAGGAATTCTCCCACTGGCCGGCTGTATCACAGGATTATCTGTCTGATTTTCAATCTCTAATAAACTGAGCCCAGCTGTTGTTGAAAGGCAGGACTCCCAGAATGCAATGCTGCCAACACAATCTAAGAGTGCTGAATAAGAGGAAGGGGATATTCAGCTGTGACGACGCATCAGTCTAATCAACAGAGGCTGAATTGGGTTAGTTCATACAGTTAAGCAAACACTTTTGTGTGGGTAAAAATCTGTTGGGTTTATCATTTTAATGTTAAAGTTTATGGGAACTAAAGTACTTTTGGCTGAACAGTAAATTGTCAGTTCGGCATTTTTCCTCCTAAAATTAAAAATCCTTAAACAAATAAATTGTATGCACTATACTATTAGTTTTTTTGTAATGTATGTACAGTAACAATCTTATATGTTACTATCAAATATTTGTATTGCCCTGTTCTTAATGACAGTTGTTTTCTTTTGTTCTTTTTACTACTGTGATGGACTGGAGACCTGTCCAGAGTGTACCCCGCCTCTCACACAGTGACTGCTGGATGGGCACCAGTGACTCCCACCACGCAGAAATGAAGAAGGGGGGTCAAAAAGAATGGATGGATATTTAAACTAATCAATGAATATATTTTCTGCAAGGTCTGTTTATGGGTTGATTGAACAAACATCCTCTTTCTGGTCACCTCATTTGTTAAACTTCATAAGTAATAGCCAGATCTGCCTGCAATTAGTTTAAGGATCTTGACAGATTAGTGATGGTGCTGCAATGAAGGCATTACAAACCAGTTGAGGACAAAGATCGTTTCTCATGACTAATTATGAAAAAAAATATACTGAAAAGAAACCGCCTCACTGGCAGCAACTTTGCTAACAAGGTTTTACAAGTCCCTGCAGTCATTAAACTTGGAAGCTGATAACATTTACCTTAAAAATCAAGTAAAAACATGACCAAAAAGGTTGTAATTTGAGCTACAAGTTGTATTTTTTTTCTATGTATTAGAACTATGTTTTGAGGGCAAGGTGTGTGGGATTTTCAAATTCCTTTAAGGTACAAGCTCAGACCTGGGCGCTTCCTGCTCGACTTCTTCTAAATGCCTGTTGATCATTAGCTGTAGCACTTTTCTGTCACACTGTATAAATACAATGACATCATCTGCTTCAAGAACAAACACTGTTTTGCTAATGTGACAAAAGATAATGCAAAGTGGCAGTACTTTTCTTAATGTTATATAAAGTCAATGACTCTTTTGAACCTTTCTTATTCAACAAACAAATATGAAATGTCTTGTGCCAATGATGTAGACCAAAGAATATCACTGAACTGTGTAATAGTCTGGAGTTGCCTAAATAACAAATGGGAGTTCATACTAAGTTCCATTTGGTCTTACTGTAAAAGGATGGAGTCGTCCTTGATCATGAACATATTTGGATGATTAAATTCAGATGCCTTTATTAAAAAAATGCTTCCACATTGTTTTTGTATTGAACCTTTTTTGATTCCACATTTACCAAACAGCTAGTTTATCTATTTCAAACACGTACTAAAGAAACTTCAGTAACTTCATAGTTTGAGTCTTACTGTGATGCGCTTCATGTCCAGCTGTCTGAGATGAAGCACACAGCGCAGGACGGCCTGCTTGTACCATGTCTCCAGGGCTACAGGATTCCCATCCAGGGTGAGCTCAGAAAGGGAGCGCGACTCTCCGAGGCAGGCTAGCTGATCAAAACTACAAATGAGGAAACAACATGTTGAGTTTTCACACATCATGACTAGCAACACTAGAAAATATAAACCTTAGCACAAATTTAAAAGATTAAATTTTACTTAAACACACCATAACAAACAGAAAATGCAACTGAGCAGACATCTGGCAGGCTGAAATTACTCATACGAGACACACTGGGAAATAAAGTGGAGATTTCATCTTCACTAGTAAGTTATCATGGACTTGGTGAATCAGAAAGTTGACACTAACCATGAAGCATGTATCCTATCTGATCCCACACTCGTAATGTTTAAAGCAAAACAGTTGGAAATACTAATATGCAAAAGTACTGCGCATTACATCGTACGTTAAACTAATGTGCAGGACCAAATTTGTGATATTTGCTCTAAGGTACCTTACTGGGAAAGCTGAGCACACCAAACAGAAGTCTGTGCTTTGTCTCTCTACCCGGCAACAGAACACAATTGATGTCCTATCAGCATTACATCTTATCAAATGGCACATGCAGCATGTCTATAATACAATCAGATGCAGTGTTTTAATTAGAAATATATGGCTATATGATAAAATAATAAAACTGTGAAGAAAAAATCTGCATAATAACATTTGTTAAACAGATATTAAAGTTTGAATTTGTCACTGCAAACTTTTGCGGTGCTTAAAAGAAAATGTTCCTTTTTAATTGTTATGAGTCGATGTGACGGTGCATTTGATGTTGAATTAAACTGACACGTGAACAACAGGGCTGGCATGGAATGTCAAGTCAAATCTAACACAGCACAAGGTGACCATGAGTAAGGAGGCTGTTCCTCACTGAATCCATCATCCTGCTTCACGCTGGGACCTTCACTCTGACTGCTATAGGCTAAGTCAAGAAGATAGAACTTAAAGATGCTAAATTAGATTTGATGGACAAAAGCTGTGCTACAGATTGGTGTTTGTGTTCACACATGGCAAACACTTTACCCGTTATTGAATCTTTGTTTTCTGAATAACTTTAAAATGGTTATACGAAGCATTTCTCAGATAAAGACTGAAACAAAGAACCTGCTCTAGCCTGGTGTCATCAGTTTTACAAAAACTGCCCACTACAGTAAACTTGAACGTGTGGCTGTAAGAGTTTGTGTGCGAGTGATGCCAGGCTTTCCAGAAGCTGCCAAGTCCTAGGGGAGGGGACGTGGCACTGTCCAGCCCCCATCCCTGTCCCTGCTCTGTGGGAATGAGGGAGTTAAGCAGGATAAGCTCTTACCTGATGATGTTGTTGCAGCTGAGAAAGAGACGCTGCAAACAGGGCAGACGGTCCACCTCAGTCTACAGAGAGAAAGAGAGAGAGGGAAGACAGAGTGATGGGTGGATGTAGAGAAGAAAAGATGCTCAGGATGAGGGTACTGCATCGTCACAGCTCTTCTTCCCGCTCCATTCCCTCAGTCACCTTGTAGCTGTGTGCTCTAGCATTCAGCATCCCCATCCGCTCTGCGCATGCACCCACACACATATACTGTACGGCATGCTGCCTTGTCTGCACATAGAGAGGAGGGGCAACAGTGAGAGAATATGAGCGAGAGAGCATGATGAGAATAAGAGAAGGGGGAATGCGCTAATGCAGAGGTCTCCTGCTGCAGGAAGCTAACGCTAACTGGAACATCTACACATCCAGCAGTACAAATTGCTAACAGTATGGCACCGTATGATCCAAAATCTCTAAATGGGGTAGATCAATACAAGTCGCTTGAGGCGGCAAAGTGCATTTACTGAGAGGCAAGCTCAGTTTTAAAATCAATGCTGGTTTAGTGAGTGGGCAGGGTGAAGAGCAGCAGCTGGCCAGCTGGCATGCTGACCTGGACAAACAGGCACAAAAGCAATGTCAGAAACGTGGCAGCTAATCAAACGCCCAAGTGGAAGAACTTCATGTTCACTAGTGTCTAGATCTATGCTGTGTGAATGTGTGTGTATGGATGGCCAGCATCACACATGCTAGAAGCAACAATGACCCTCCCAGCAGCAGTCTCAATGAGCTGTGTCAGCATCCACCCAGCCAACGCCCAGCTTCCTCCTGCTGCCAGTCTAAGAGGCGATGCTAGTTCCCCTGTAGAGAACAATAAAACACTGCAGCAAACTCAGACAAGGATATCCACACCTAACTTTGTGTCTTTGAACTACAGTATTGTGTTTTGCTAGCAAATGTTTAGAAACAGTGGCAAATTTATTGAAGGAAATGTAATTTTTACATCTGTTTTCTATCATTCATGTGTACATCACTATATGAATAATAAATTGTTAACCAGCTGGTCAATCAGCTTTGCTAGCGAGGGCGCCCGGCTTTTAGTTTATGAGCCAGCCTGCCTAATGCTCAGACAACATAACATCTGTTAAATTAATGTTGATCATGCAACATTTAGGAATACGTTCACCGCAGCTCAACTTTAACAGAACCAGAGTGAATTCATCAATAATGTGTTAACTTATCTCAGCCTTCAAGGTGTTTCAAGACAGAAAGTGCAGAGGAAATGGATAACTGGGTAGATGGAGCAGTAAAGCTGGAGTCTTTGACTTCCTTGTTCTCTTTTAGGTGAAAAAGAATGAGTCAAATAACACTAAATGAGTTGTCCATGTTTATATTGTCAAAATGGATGGGAATTTCAAAAATGGGTTGAGTTTGGCTCAGGTTTTTAAAATGGTTTTAGAATTTAAACGTGTTTCAATAATGTATTTTGAATTAAAAAGAAGAAATCTAAAGAGAAGCCTGTTTAAATCATCCACTGAAACTTACTGGCAATTAATGTCAAAAGTGTTTATTTTGTTTATATCTAAACTCAAAGTGAAGCTTGGATTTCAATTCAAGAGTATTATAAAATAAGTTAATATAATTTTATCATATTAAATTAAAGGTTTTTAAAAATGCATCTGTGAGCTCAGTTTTTTTATTTATTTAATTTTATTTATTTATTGGAGCACTCAGCATAACTGACATTTGAAAACTGTCAAAAACTAACATCTGGTTTTCAGTGGATTTTGGTTTTAACTTGAGTACAGGTCCTTTGAAGGTCTTTTTATATTTTAATTAATTTATTTATTTTGATGGGTGAAAAAGCTGTCATGGTCAGAATCTACCTTTATAGATTAATCTATACAGTATTTTACATCAGACTTTAGCTTCCCACAAACCTATACACAGCTTGAGCTAATAGGTTTATAAATTATTAAATTGATAGATTATTGTTCTTACTGTTATCATTAGCATAAAGTGCCATTTTACAATACAAGAAGCAAAAGCATAAAGTGAAAACTGAGTGTTCATTTTTTTTAAACATAATTGCTGTGTAATGCTACATTTTGTGCTGCAAAGACAGTTTCTCTGTCTTTGGAAAAAGACCCGTGTCACTTTCGTGAGTCCTGATGTGCACCTCTTCTCTAAAGCCTTTGTCTGTGTGAGCCGCTGTGTGGATACTGGTGGAGCAGCAGCTGCAGCATAGCTACTGTCTTAGACTAAAAATAGAAGGCATGTCTCAGACACAGTGATGTCATCACTGAGCTGGTGAGCCACCACCAATGTGGTTGCTTTTTTCAGACAACCTGATCGATCAGAACCAATCAGCTGATAGGATTCACTGAGGTTCTGCACAGCTGTGCTGCTTTGTGTGCGTTTATGTTTGCCTGCCTGTGGGTGTCGATTTTTCGATGTGTCCATGCCTTCACCTCGTTGCTCCATCCTCTTTTCACTGACAGCTTGCGTGTCTTTGTTTTTCCACACTAAACACCAGCAGAGGCGTTACTCCACTAACCTCTCATCCAGGCTGTCAGTGTTGCATTCAGCACACATTACAAAGAGCTGTTCAAATCCACCGAGTTCATGTGGTGCCTAATGGCTTTTCTCAGAGTGTGAGCTGTTGAGTTGTGTGACAGTTCTTTGAATAGAGCAAACATGCAATGTGATCTTAGCTGGCACACATCTGGCCTCTGCTATTGTGCTCTTCAATTCCAGATGTTCTACCTTGCACTGAACTCGACAGAGGTCACATATCCATCCAAATGTTTTGCTATAGGCAGTTGTTGATTGGAATGGGATTTCATTTTTGGTTTTTATTAGCAGTTTTTATTTATAACAATGAACAGGCAAAAATTATTTTAAGAAAAATTATCAAAACATGTTCACTATTGTTTCACTGCTAATTAATCAAAAGTCCCAAATGTACCATCAATATTTGCCTGAACCTAAGGGCAAACTCTTCGTCTACTCTGATATTCTTGGCTACAAACTGTGATAGCATAGTTAAAGGAGGGAAAAGCCTAAACTAATTAATCAACAGTAAAATACTAAAGGGCACTGCAGATGGTTCATCATTTTGAGGCTGCTTAAGTCCAGGTCATTATATTAAACCAAATTTAAAGGTGAAAAAATATAAGAAAGATATATTTTAGTCTGGTTTGTTTCAGCTTTTTGAAACCGGTCTTTTTGACATAAAGATGATTTACACTATGACATTTATCAAACAGAGTAACACTGGAAGTGTGATGAACCTGTGTACATAGTGTAAACACCTACATGAGTCATTATCAAGTCTGAAACTAGAAACTTGGCAGTTATTCAAGTCCATATTTTAAATGTTATCTTCCTTCCCTTTGATAAAAAAGGAAAAACCAGAGCACCTGGAGGATGGTTATTTACTTTGTGTCAGATGGAAGATACTTGGCAGCACACACTGCTAATGATAGGGAAAGGTAAAAATCCAATGGGTTGCATTTCTTTCCTTTCCTCTGTATCAAATAAAACATTACATCCAATAGCTAGAATTTGTAGGCAGCTGGCAAGGCGAGTAAGCGGAAAGGGTTTCAGGTAATATACAGTATCTAATTTACTTTGTTTCATGTTTTATTCCTGAAAAAATAAAGATGGTAAGGGCTTAGATGATTTGTATACAAATGAAGGAGCCTGTTCTGGCTTGCAATGCTCTGTTTATTAGATTAAAACTATGGAAACCAAGGGAAGTGAATTTCCATGTTGAGAACCATCAGTTTCTCTTTCACTGCTCTGAGAAGTCAGTGGGAGGTTGTGGATAATGATCTACGGCTCCCTGGGTAACAAAAACACCACACACTTTAATACAAACATTCTATTTCTGTGTTTGTTTTTTGTTGTTTCACTGTTAAAAAACTGTTAAATGTGATCAGATAACTGTGAAAACAAGCCATTGGAAATTTGATCCAAATGGACTGACATGATAATGAAGGATGAGTGGTGCTACTAGCACCTTTATTCTGTGAAGAACATTTTCCTACAAACTGTATTCGCTTTTTCATCAAATACAGAAAATAATATTGTAGCATATTTTCCTGCAGATGGATAGGATTTGATGATAAGACACATGACATTGTGTATTCAGACTGAAAGCAGCTTGTAATCATTACAGCCCTGAGTCGATACTTCTGTGTGATGCATTAAGCACAAATTCAAAAAAATCTGAAGCAAACAAGTGAATTCCAGAAAGAAAACCAGAACGTGTCCTCAGAAGTCTTGTGTTCTTTACTATTTCTTCAGCTTTTTTATGTTTCAGAATGTTACAAGAGGAAAAAATAAATAGCGTGTTAGTTTTAACTCCAACAAAGTTCAGTCAGATCATCTGGACAGTTTCTTTTTTGTTGTTGAGATGTTTCGTCCTTCATCCAAAGAACTTCATCAGTCCAAGGACTCACAAACAAACTCAAACAGAGGAGTCGACAGGGGAGCAGGCAGACCCCAGAAACCATTTTATCACCAGCAAACTGGTTGATCCACAATGTGAGTGTGCTGCTTGTGAGATTGAGTTTGTTTGTAGCTCCTCAAATTGATGAAGTCCTTTGGATGAAGGATGAAACGGTTGAAAAAAATTAATAAATAAAAATGCCCAGATGACCTGAATGAACTTTGTTGGATTTTTTTTTACCTGGTTTATTTGAGCATGGACTTTCATGTTAGTTTTAAATCCTATTTACAATTTCAATCATTCAAATAAACAAAAATATGACTGAATGGCCGGAAAAGGGGAAAAGCACAAAACCCCTGATTAGTTAAATATGAGACTGTGTTGACTTTGAAAAAGTGGTGCTTCCCCTTTACAGGAATGAGGAAAATAGTATGCATGCAGTGAATACAACCTTAACCTGTCAATGAAAAGCAGTTGCTCACCACAACAGAGATGCAGTTGTGCTGTAGGTTTAGCTCAATCAAAGAGTCCAGGCCCTGCACGTTTTCCACTCTGGAGATGTGGTTTCTTGAAAGGTTCAACACTTGCAGCTCGCTCAGGTGAGAGATGTTTTCTATCCTGCAGATCTAAATGAAAGCACGGGGTAAAAAAAATGGAGCAAAGGAAGCAATAAGATGTTAAGCAACAATATAATCAAATTGTACACGTCATAGGAAGGATGGCTAAAGAGTTTGCAAACAAACAGATATACTGTATACGTTTGTGTTTTTGTGATTCTCCATCAAGCCCTGACTCCAATTTTTTTTTTTTCATTCAAGCTTTATTTAGGCAGGTTAATCCCAATGAGCCTCGAGGACTCATTTATAAGAGAGACCTGTTTTCAATAAAGAATGATGACAACAGTGGACAACAATAGACCGTCATAAAAGAGGCATACAGATTTTTTTTTTACCTTCAAATGATCAAAACAAACATGCAGTTAAGAAAAACTTAGTGAAATGTTACATGCTTTCCTCAAACTTTCTGTCTCAAAGAAAATAGTTTGGACCCCACCCCCACCCCCATGACATTTTAAATAGTTCAGGAAATTCTCCAGAGGCCATTTATCCATATAATGCACAGTCATGAAATGGATCAGACAGGCGTCAAAGGTTCAACAACGAAACCTTAAAATGTCTACAGTTACATTAAAAAACATTGAAATAAATAAGTACAGTACAAACACCAAGTGGTTTCGAGGTTCAGTTTTAAAATGTTTGCATGCAAATAATCTAACATGGAAAGCAGCGAGGGTAAAAGTATTGGCTCTTTAAGTCCATTTAAAGCCCCACTGACATGATGTTTGAACTTTGCATAAAATAGCACAACATATATATCTTGTATCATTGAACTATGTTCGTTTTTGCAAACAAAATGATAAATATATGAAAATTTCATT
>JARVGV010004177.1:0-10123 GCA_031762435.1 Hypsolebias longignatus | reverse complement strand
TTACATTGAAAAAACGTGTTTAAAAAGACGTTACCGATCGCCGTTTAGTTTCGGTTTCGATTTACGGCTGTAAATCCAGACTTACGGCGCCATGTGCGTTCTGCTCCGAGGTACGGCAAAATCGAGTTACGAACAGTTCTTAGGTCCGGAACCCGTTCGTAAGTCGGGGACTACCTGTATTTAACTTTTTACATTTACTGTACCTCTCTCTGTGACTCTGTTTCCCTCTGTCTTTTTGTCCTTCCCTGGCTGTAGTCATTAGTTGTGCATGGGCTCATGTTGCATTAGCAGTGAGGGGAGGGTTAGAGGGTTCGGGCAAATAAAATCCGTACGTACTGAAGAGGCGTCCACATTCATAACAACTGTTTTTGTTATGAACCGCACTAGTTTGCACCTTCATTACTCAAAGTTAGCTTTGTTTGAAAAGGGCTCGATGTCCGCTAAATTAATTTTTGGTAGTTTTTGACATTTCAGAGTAAAAGACTTTGCTTCTAATGCGACCAAAATAAAAAGTCACGGCTGTCAGGATCTGTTTTTATTTTATTTTCATTATTAGGTTTATTTTCACTCTGCCGTCAGCTCATTTTCTTGGTGCTTTGCCTCGTTTTCTGCCCCGCCCACTTACACCTGTTCCCTGTTTCATTCAGCTGAGCTGTCTCCGAGTCCATGTATATCTCTGTCATTCTTCTGCAGTGGATCATTGTTGTGCTTTATTCAAAGTTTCCTCAGTTTGTGTTGCAATCACGCCAGTCATTTTGCCTTTCTTTTCTTTTATTGCTATCGAAAACTTCATGTTTTACTCAAACTCCTCGTGTCAACCTGTGTTTCTAGGTCCATATCCTCCACAATCCACGACACCCACACCATATTTTAACAATCTATAAGAATTATTTTAACACCACCGCAAGACTATTAAAAAGGGTGAAGCTTCGACTTTATCGCTCTAATTTAGCTCGCATCAGCACTCACTAATAAAATCAAAAGTAATTATCATGGGTAAACATTTAATCTAATTTAACTACATGAAATTACTAAATTAAATCTTGAGTTTGAGTCATGGCCAGCAGTGTTTTTACATGCTCCCTCTTGACCACAGGTACGACGTGAGGCTTGATGTTGGCTGCTAGCTGTTAATAGTTAGCTTATTTGATAATTAAATTGGCCACGAGCCAAATGGCGGTGACAGCAGATCGTAAATTAGGGTCGTGTGGATCAGTAAAAGATAAATGTGGGAGTAGAGCGGCATGAAAAGATGAGTGGAGGGATTTATGAAAGAGGAGGGAAATGCTTTGCCTCATGGGACGTTGGAAAATAAAGCTGTGTGTTTGGCAGCTGAAATGTTTTGAGCAGCTGTAAACTAAAGGGATAGATGCTACTTCAACACATCTTTGTGTTTGCTTGGTGCATTATTATTATTATTATTAATTTCATAACTGCCCAAACCATAGAATCCTTCAGAATTACATACAAAATAGCAAAACCCAGTTAACAGGCTGCTGTAGCCCACCGCCGCGGTCTCATAATCCTGAGGCTGCAGGTTTGAGTCCACTTTGCATCAGGAGGAACATCTGGCGTAAAATAATTGCCAAATGTTTCAGAAGAGTTCGCTCAACAACCTCAGCTCTGATTGTGAATGATCTCTGGAAATGTTCATGTTTTTTAACGTCTGTGTAAAAATTACACCTTTTACTCTGGAAACCTGCGCTTGTTGAATCCGCTGTGATTTTTGCGCGTCAACGAGATGCGCGCAGACACTTCAGTCCCGAGCATGAAAAACAGTTGCATCCAAAATGGTGAACACACCATTGTCTGTTTGGACCGACAATGATGTGGGTCGCGCTTACTTATTTGTAAAGGGTGATCAGCACAAACAGCACTCTCCGCCACTGTTGATCATCTACTTTCACAAGGGTGGAAAAACAATCGATTGCTTCCACCTGTGGCGCGTACACGAGATTTCACATCGATGCTGGGCGTTCCTCAAACCTCAACTCTGAGCCAATCACGTTGTGGAGTCTCAGGTGGAAGGCAGGACTCAGGATATAGATTCAGCGTAAAACCTGGTCTTTATTCCAGAGATCTTTCAGATCACAGAGTGGAGGCTAACTGGTCCAAAAACAGGGAACAAGTGAATACAACAGATAGTGTACAAACATGATCAGTACCTAAAGAGAAGGAGCAGGTGAGGAGACACAAAAGATGATTTGGGATCTTTAAGATGTGAGGCCTAAAGTGACATATCCACACAGACTGAGAGGCTAAGGTGCAGAAAGGCCCCCCTCCCTCCTCAATGTAACCGGAGCATGCAGCAGTTGGCCAGACTCGTCTGCCTGACAGACTACAGTTCAGACTGGACAAAACAAAACTGGGAGATCAGCTGCTCCTGTCTGAACCATCAGGAAAAGGAACGATTGCAAGAAGCGAGATCGACCAGTTTAAAGATCGGTTCTGAGGAAACCGGAGGCACCATGAAAAGTCTGGACAAGTTCTTGTTTTTGTGCTGCCTCTACAGCCTGAGCACATTAGGAGGTAAGCCAGCAGCGGACACAAGAGAACTGTTGGTGTCGTACATCCTTACACCTACACACAAGGACAAAGTACATGTATACAGTAGTAAGTACAAACTATATAATCTGGGAAAAAGCACCAAGTTTATAGGAATCCTGGTTTCTTTAGACACAGATTCGGTTTTTAAGGTAAAGGGAGGACTGAGTTGTAGATTGAAAGAAACACATTTTTATTGACAAATACATTCTGCAACTTTATGGGTCGTGGTAGCTCGGTGGTCAGCGCCACAGTCTTGTAATCCTGAGGTTGCGTGTTCAAGCCCAGATTGCATCTGGAAGCTTCCGGCGTAAAACAGTTTCCAAGTCTTGATACTGGTTCACTCGCTGGGGCGACCCCTGAAGAAAGGAGCAGCTGAAAGAAACACATTCTGCAACTTTATGTTCACATTTGTTTCATTAAGTGTAATAATTGTTCCTCAAACACCCAGAAAACTGTCTCTGTTGATAAAGAGCAACACAGTACAGAAGATTGTACTACTTTATATAAAAGTATAATGTCAAAAACAGCTCTCTGAAGCTGTACTGTTTTAAATAGATTAGCATTATTAGCTTCGGGGTAGAAGCTGTTCCTCAGTCAGTCTAGTGAGTCTACACTTAATGCTCCCCAACCTCCTTCCTGAGGGGATTGTGATTATTAATAGTGTTCAAACTGTATTTAAAATTGTACAGGATATTAAACTAACACAATGTGTCCAACTAGGAACGCTTGCAGTGAAAATTCAGTTTTATTGGTTTATTTATTTATCAAGTGCCCTGTCCTTACTTTGGTTTATTTATTTATCAAGTGCCCTGTCCTTACTTTGTGTTTGGACTAAACTCTATACAAATTAAGACTAATGTATGAATGTATAATTAACATGTAAGTTGTACATACAAACATTTGGGATTCACATTGCAACCGTTTATCATATTTCTTCTTATATTCAGAACTTAAACTAAATTAAAGACTTTTTTTTGCTCATTTTAAAACGAGAACAAGTTCAAACAACAAGGAAGCAATGACTAGGGGTACAGTGTTGGTGATTACATGTTCAGAGACGTCTACAGCAACAATAGGATCTCCAGAGACCCTGAGAGTCACTGGCCGCTGAATGTCGTCCTTTTGTTTAGAGAAATCAATGACGCTCTTGACTTCTGACAGATGATTCGATGACTGAGCTCTGGTGAAAAGCAGCCGGACCTTCACGGTCATGTCATTTATATCAAACGTAATTGCTGCCAGTGCCAATTGTTGAATAATTCTTACAGGCTCTGTGTCTGCGCCCACTTGAGCTGACGGGAGGTGAAAGACCGTCAGAGCGTGTCCTTTGCAGAGCCGCATCTTTTGGTCGGCGCCCTCGTTTCTGTCGGTAGCCTGGTATTTTTTAATTTACGTCAACTTTATCTCCATCCATCATCTTCTGCTTGTTGCCAAGTTGAGTCGCGGAGGCAGCAGCTTGAGGTCCAGACATCTCATTTCCACAGACACCACTTCCAGCTCTTCGTGGAGGACTCCAAGGCATTCCCAGTCCGGTCCAGAGACGGTCTCGCCAGCGGGATCTCGTCCTATTCGGATATGCCAGAAGAACCTCCCTGGGGAGGCGTCCCGGGAAATGCCTCAAATGGCTCCTCGATGTGGAGGAGCAGCGACTCTGCTCCGAGTCTCTCCTGATAACTTTTATCTCTAAGGGAGAGTCCGGCTGACCTGTGGAGGAAACCCAGTTAGACCACCTATGTCTACGATCTTGGTTGTTGGTGCCCACGAAGAGGCTACAAACCGGTAAACAGAGAGCTTTGCCTTATATCTCAGCTTCCCCTTCACCACAATGGACCGGAACAGAGACTGCAGAAGCTGCACTGATCCATCTGTTGATCTCAAGCACCTCATGAACAAAACCCTGAGATACTCGAACTGCTTTGACTTTCCTTATTCAACCAAACCGTCATCGAGCTTCGGCGTTGTGTCTGGCCCATCGGCGGCCGTGCTTCTCTGTGTTTGCTAATGGGGGTGTCTTGCTGCGTGATCGTTGTCATTTATTCCTGTCAGGTCGCATCCTGCTGCAGCCACAGCATCGCCAACCGTGATGGATGCAGCGTCACCCGTGCCACTGATTATAAATGCCTTTAACCTTCCGAGACCAAGGAGGAAAGTCGTTGCGAGTCAAGTATGGCTTCATGTGTGGAAAATGCAACGGGATGTTTTGGTTTTAGTGGAATAAATCTCCAAAGACCTGCGCGGAGGAGACTACTGTCACCATTAACGAAGGAGCTGCAGGTCCTTTGAGTTTGGATGAAATCTCACTTTGCAACATTTTAGGTTTGTCAGAGTCAACAGCAGCTTCGGGATTTGCCGGCAGGCGGCAGCACTTTTGTTTAAAGGACTTTCTGTTGAATTCTGAACCAGCAACTCTTTGTTGTTCCACAGTTTGTCAGCTATTTTCATCAAATCATGAATCAAAATGTTCGGCTCTTTCAGGACAATCCTGCTTTGACTTTTGGTATTGGTGCAACTTTAGCTTTTTTTTTTAAAATATTTAGCCTTTTCTGCCATTATTTCCTCATAGAAAATGAACTGAGCTCATTTTACATCCTTCAAATCTTTAGATCTGTTTACAACCTTTTACTGCTCCGTTCACATTTTGTTCTGGTTCAGCTTCTTTCAGCTTCCTTGAGCAAAGTTAAACCTTTTTTCAGCTACTTTCAGCTGTTTCTTCAGCTGTTTTTTTTTAATCCTTTTAGCTTTCTGCTAACTGCAACATTCTTGTGCTGCTTCTAACTTCGTCCTGCTAATTGCAGCTTATGCTCCTTTCTGCTTATTTATGCAAAATTTGTTTTTTTCTGCTATTTCAGCTACTATTTAGCTGTTTTATGCTCATTTGAGCTTTTTTGGCTTAATTCCACATTTTTTCTACCCATTTCAACTTTTTTCAGCCCAATTCAGCAAAAATGTGCTCTCTTCACTTCCTTCTGGTAATTTAAGCTTCTTTTTGCTGTTTTAGCTACTTTTCAGCTGTTTTTTTTTTTTTCTTGATAATTTTTTTTTCCAGATAATTTCCACATTTTTGTACTAATTTCTTCTTCTTACATCCTAATTGACCTCAAACTGATTTTATGTGTTAGACGGTGCTTAAATTAAAATATATAACTTGTTTCACTTAATGTGCCTTATAGTCTGAAAAATACTGTAAGCTTGTTCTAACATTTCAGCTATAGGTTTTTTTTTTTAGCTTTTTTTTTAGCTAATTTCAGCTGTTTTCAGATAAATTCAAGCTTTTCATGTTACGTTCTGCTACTTTCAACCTAATTAACTTATTTATGCTAATTTCAGCTTTATCTGCTTTCATCTCTTTTGCTGCTAATTTTAGGTTTTTCAGCTAATTCCACATTTTTAGCTCATTTCACTTCTTTCTGCTTCCATCTAGTAGCTTAAGCTTTTTTTTGCCTTTTCAGCTACTTTTCAGCAATTTTTGCTCATTTAAAAAAAAATTATCCTAATTGTTGTGCTTGTTTCTGCTTATTTAAACCTAATTCAGCAAATATGTGTTCTTTTTGTTTTCTTCTGCTAATTTAGGCTTGTTCTTCCATTTCAGCTACACTTCAGCATGTTTTATCTAATTTCAGCTGTTTTTCAGCAAGTTCTGCAACAGGAAATGCATTTTCGCTAGTTTAGTTTAGTGTTTAGTCTTTCACACCTGGGTTCAGTTTGTTTTCCTGCTCACCCACATTGTGTCAGTCGTAACTCGTTTTCTTTTGTACTTTGTCAGATCTTTGTCTTCAGTGTTTTATATTGATAAGGTTCGGCTTTGTTCCTGTCACGCTGCATTATTGGCCTTTTGTGTTTGTGTTTTCTAAGCGTCCTGCCACTGCAGCACATTGTTTGTAACGTCACGCGTGCAGCAGATTCAAAACACATCAGACACAGCATTAGCTTTTACACAACAGAAATAACAGAACCATTACGACCACCTTTTTTTAATTATCCTTTCATAAAACGGGACATTTAACTTGTACAGTTTGTGCCTTCTTGTGTTTGATAGCATTGAAGTCATGGTGTTGCATCATTTAGCAGTGTTTACATCTTTGCTATAATATTAGCAAACAAACACGTCTTTCAGTGTTAGCGCTGGTTAATTTCAAGAACAGAAGCAGCAGAAACAGTGGGTCACACCCAGAGGTGCTCAAACAGGCTGCGCGTGCTCTCTGCTAGTGGGAGTTTGGACGTGTCTACGCTAATGACGACGCTCCGATGCGTTAGCAAATCAATACGACCAATATGGGCATTTTGGCAATCTTCGATACCGATACTGGGAGAGGCATGCGAATGCCAATAACCAATATAATTGTTGAAATGTTGAGCTTTGTCCACCCCAAGAATCAAAGTAAACAGCTACTTTTAAACCGTTTTAACATTTGAAGTCTTGAAAGTCTTATCCTAACGTGCGTTCATATTTTCTATTCTCCTCTGTTCACCATGAAGTTATCAAGTGTGTTACAAAATATAAATTAAACAAAGAAACACCTTCCTGTTCATTGTTTAAACAGTCGGTCACGTATAGCGAAGGCCTAATTAGTACTGACCGCAGCAGCATTTTATTTTTCTTTGCAAAGTAAAGATTTCAGACAAACCATGCATTTCATTGATGACAAAGATAACGTTACTAACGCTGATATATATTTTACCTCTACATTAGATTTATTGTTCTGGCTACAGTTTTACAAGGTAATCGTCTATGCCAGGTTATCTAAATGTTATTTGTTTGTTTTTTTACAGATAAGTTAAAATAAACTGCACAGTCTTGCTCCCTGCCACGTCTGTGCTGCAAGTGAGACTTAAGTGAACGACCACAACTTGAAAGTACCGGGTAGTCTTCATGCTCCCTCTGCTGGATAAATTGTACAATGTGACCGGTTCCAGCATTTTAGAGGTGAAAATTAGAAGTACTTATACTTGTACGTAATAGCACAATTACAAAAAAAAAAAAATATCGGGCCTACCGATATATCGGCTGGGAACCCACTCCTCGAATATTTCTAGGAGAAACGCTGAATTAAATGACTGACAGTGGGTGGGAACTCGAGGCAAGAAACACAAACGGAAATTAAATACCATGTAAGAAACAAGCATGAGAAAAAAATTTTTTTTTTCATGTCATCTTTTAAACAATGCTCATAAACAACAATAAACATTGACCAAAATGTTTCCGTCAGTCAAATGAAAGTGTAAAACTCCACTGACTGGAGTAATGGGTTCATATTTTGCACCTGTAAATAAAATTTCAAAACAGGAAACTAAGTCACTGGGAAAAAAAAAACAGTTCCTGACGTGAACAGGTCACGATGAAATGGCTTCACCTGCAGGCGCTGTAGACGAGGAGCACCAACTGATGAAGACGCTCTTCTCCGGCTACAACCTGAAGGTCCGACCGGCCCACAACACCGAGGAGAGGGTGGTCGTCCGGGTGGGGATGATCCTCTCCTCCTTCGTTGGCCTGGTGAGAAAACACATCCCATAAGTATTTAATTGTCCATTACTGACCATGTCTACAGATTACAGCTCCATGGTAAATGTTCTCAGTTTTATGTCCATGTGATGATTGAGGTAATGATGTGAACATTTGTAGCATCATTTCAGAATCCTAACCATCTGAGGAGGCTGGTATCTTCAGCATTAATCTGCTTTCCTCTTATTGCTCGATAATTTATTGGTTCTTCCATTTAAAACGGCTTCAAGGGATAAATTTTGCAAAAGTGTCTTAAAATGTTTCAACTTGAGGTTGGCCATGAGCGGATCCTCATGATGTTTGACCCGACTTCTTTAGGACTCATGTCGCTGAATAGTGAATGTTTGTACTTTTGTTGTAGTTGATCTGGTAATGCAAGTAAACCTTAATGTTTTTTGTACAAGATATTCAAGTGTGTGCACTGTGTATAAGAACAGAGGTAGTTTTTTTTATTTCTTGTTCGAGAACGCACAAAGTGATGGATCCTGGCGAGCGGAGGGAGCAATATTATCGACCACCAGGTACAAACCCGTGTTGACGTATACTACAGCAGGAGGGATTCCCATGAGCTCCGAGTCTGTCTCGTGGACTATGGAAGGTGTGTGTGAAAACAAATGCAACCATGTGACCGCGAGTCGACTGTTCGGCTTCGGATGGAGTTGCCAGGACCTGAACACGAACATGGACTCTCCACAGACACCTGAATACCCGCTTTTCAAATTTCCACTTCCGCTCCGTTTTCTATAAAAACCTTAACAAAATGCTTCCACCTCAGCTCAGGTTCAGACTGGAACTAAAATTTTCAGATTTCACATGAAATTCTACGTAAAAGCAATTTTTTTTTCTAGCCCCACAAACTGGATAGGTTATGAATAAAACCTGACCGGAGGGACATCCTGAGGTTGACGGGAAGAATCAGCTCAGTAATAAGAGATGTGTTTTGCTGTTTAAGTGGACCCCTCCCCCTCGATGCCTTCCCAGCTGTCTCGCTGACATTCCTCTTTGTGTTTTAAATAGCAGGTCAGGCTCAGAGAAGCTCAGTCCTGTGTTCTGACGTAAACGAGAGCTGGAGACAATCCCACAGTACAAAGCATCGCATCTCGTGGAGTAGATGTATTAATCGTCTGAAAGAGATACACTCTTTACATTTACCTTTCAGAAACAACAAAAAAACATGGATATTGTAAGATCTAATCTTCAGTAAATATCTCTACAAGGCTATTTGAGAAGTTTGGAAGAAACAGCAACACTGTTTTCATAAATAAAATAAAATCAGTAAAGCTATATTTTCCATCCTCTTGTTCTGGAGTCTGGTCTTGGGGGCATCAACTTGAGCAGGGAGGCCCAGACATCCCTCTTCCGGCTCTTCTAGAAGGACTCCAAGGCGGTCACTGGCCGGATGAGAGACAAATGGCGCTTTGCAGCTGTTTCAACTTTCAGCAGATCCGCACTGCACCAGTTAAGGGCCTGCCCACGGCTGGTACCCATGTCCTCTCAGCCCAGTTCGTGGGTCCATCTTGTTCATGGTTCCAAGCAAACTGCTCAAAAGTGCCAATTATGATGTAAGCAGACAGCAGTTGCTGATTGGACAGTGGAGCTACATCACTGGTTGACCCATCCAGCAAAACTGCAAACATCTGAACCGCCACTTCTTCGTCATGTTGCGCACACTCACTCACATCTAGGGACAAATTTGTTGTATATTTATTTATTTTAAAAATTTGTAACAGTACGTGTCATGCTGTATATTTGTTCTGATACAGTCAGAGGCATAGTAGGCCTCTAAGTAAGGACAGACACTTTGGTCTAAATAAAATACAGTAAGTGTTTTTTAATTGTGTAATATTCATGTTCTAACTCAGTAAGTACTCTGTAGTGGTTCTCGGCATCAGCGAGTACACAAACTGAAGTACTTGCACTAGTACCCGTTTTGATGAAAACTGGTATTGGGCCATCCCTTTTTTCGTTGACCATTTAACTAGTTGCGTATTCTTCGAATCCTCCCCACCATCACAGACATCTACACCTCCAGATGCAGGAAGAGAGCCACCTGCATCATGAAGGACCCCACTCACC
>JARVGV010004111.1:0-10134 GCA_031762435.1 Hypsolebias longignatus | reverse complement strand
CCACTCCCCATAGGGAGCGGCCCACGCTCAGATCCAGGAGGTAGACCCATTCATTCTCGGGCGGAGAGGAGCCGACACAATAAAAAGTTGACTGAATGAGTGGGCTTCAGTTCAAGTTGCCATCCTAAAACAACTTCAGACTCAAAAAGCAGTTTTACAGTGTTTTGTGTAAATGCTGTTTTTGGTTATTTTATCAGAAGTATCAATCTTTGTGCTAGAAGTGCCAAAGGCTGCACCGGAAGTGGTACAGCTAGCTGTTACTGCCACATGTTGTGCCCCCACCAAAACATAGGAGTTATAGTAAATAATCTGTGAAACTGAACAAAGATTGTCGTGTTGAAGCTTTTAACTTGTGCAACTTTGAAATTAATCCTATTTAATATACAATTATTATACTAAAGTTATTCGATCTGAATTCAATGCATTAATGTTTTATTACTTACTTATTATTTAATTACTATTATTACACCATTATACTAATTAGCATTAGTAATATTTCTAAGTATTTTTATGTCCTGAAAACATCCTGATTGAAAAAACATGATTATCAAAAAGGTTTTTTTTATGTTAAGTGTTTTAATATAAGCTGAGTACAAAAAGAAACATGAAGTCACATCAGTTTTTTTTTTTTTTTTTACTTAAAGGCAAAAATCAGTAACATAAAAATATTAAGTGAAAATACTATTTATTGTCATTAGAAAATAAAATTACATAAGTTTGGTTATACCTTAAAGGCTGTGATAGATAGCTCTATGGTAGGTGCCTCGGTCTTGTAATCTCAAGGCTGCAGGTTTGAGTCCAGGTTGGAGACATCTGGTGTAAACCACTTGTCAAATCTTCAGTTTAAGTTTACTGTGGCAACCTGCTGCTAAAGCACTGGTTTACCATTGATTCACACATCCTATCAACAATTGCATTCAATATGCACAGCACTTTCTCTCTATGATATTGTTCTTTCAAATGCTCATTTCTGCAGGGGTTACCACAGTGAACAATCTCACACAAAAGATTTGGCTATTGTTTTATGCCAGATGCCCTTCCTGGAACACAACCTGGACGTGAACCTTCAGCCGCAGAATTACAAGGCTGCAGCACTTAACCACTGAGCTACTGCAGCCTCCACTTTCTCTTCATGATTCCACACCAGTATCAAAATATTGTTAATGTGATGCTCAAGGACACATTGACATGAGTAGGAGCTGTGGACAGAACTGCCAACCGTTGCAGCTTGGAGTGCCAGCTCTGTAGGATTAGTGTCTGGCCAGTGTTACAGTTAACCACATGATGACCTCGCAGGGGAACTGGTGACATAGATTACACACCTGCTCTACACGCAGCCCCTATCAGACCCATCCTTTAATTACACGAGCGCCCATGGCTGCAGCAAAGATATTCATTTCTCACCCCTGTCTCTCTATCAACATGTAGTCATCAGGAACGACTGTCATGGTGGACATAGCAGTGATGGGAGAGGCCCACGGACTGATCACAGACCTGCTTGCTGACCCTTCGTTACCTGCCCACACCTGCACATCCCTGCGGGCCGTCAGCAGTTTGCTAACAACCCAGCTCACCTTCCAACCTCTGCACCGACCTCGCCCCGCCCCTCTGATCAACCCCAGCGATGCGTACACCTGCTCAGACTCAGAGGAGGGACCTGAGAAAGAAGAGAAGACATCCATACACAAGGTAAGAGCGCATACGCATTGTCCTGATTTATGCTTTACTGAGAAGATATGCGGTTCTGAGAAGGCCTGATGAAAGTGAACATAATTTACCCTAATATCAAAGTTCAGAATTGTTTATCAAGAGTACTTAAAAGCAAGTCACAAAGCAGTTTTACTTGGAAATTGCCGAAACAATCCCTAAATGGCCATGTAATCCATTTTATGAAAGGTCAAACATGCCATGTAGCACTCCCCACGTGTTAATCTTTCAGCCTGTGTTTCAGCAAAGACGGGGTTCCTGCTCTCTGACCTTCTAACATCAAATGAAAGAGTGTATGTCTTAAAGAGTTGAGCGAAGAAAAATAGTGCATGTCTACTGCTCGGAGCACCGTTCTCCCTTTCATAGTCACAGCTGTGTCAATATGACAGATGTGCCGAGCCAGACAGTGTGTGTGCGTGTTTGTGTCTGAGGGAGAGTAGCATAAGAGGCAACACACAGCTGGATACATTTCTCAAAACGCTATATAGAGGCATGAGAATGTGTCAACAAAACTTGACTCCCACTGCTCTTGGTATGCATCTGGCTCTTTGTTTACTGAAGTTGCCTATTCTGGGTTATTTGGAGGCTGGTTTGTCGTCAGTGTTTGACATGGCTATCCACAAATCTCTTGTCTGGCAGTGCCATTATGGAATGGAAAGTGAAACTGCAGTCATTATGGTGTTCCTCATTATGAGACCCCAGCTCTAAATGTTGGGGGAAATACTTGAGAAGGAAAAAGGCTGTTTTGCCTTTCAGATGGTTAAGCATCCAGTTGTGACATGAGCCCATGCCTTTCACACACTTCTCATTTTGTGAATGTCTGCTGCAAAGTAACAACTAAAGCAATCCATGAAGTTTGCAAATACCTAACAAAGCCTATTCACTATGTCAAGCAGTGCTTGATATTCTGTAGTAAATGGACTTCACATTATTCTTCAAAATGATGTATATGAAAATATATATGGCCAGCGTTGTGACATTCTACCTTAAAACATTTTAATCAGATGGGATGTATCTGTATTCATTCATTTTTTTCTCACATTGATTTTTGTATCACAATTATATACAACTTATTGAAAACAACAGAACCGATGCAACCGATACGTTTATTTCAGTCAGGTCATCTGGACAGTTTCTTTTTTTGTGCTGAAACGTTCCACCTTCCATCCAGAAGGCTTCATCAGTCAAGGAAACACACAACACAAAACTTCCCTTAACATCTGACTCCAAAGTGGAACAAACCAGTTATGTTGGTGCTAAGATGGTCTCTTTGGTACATCCCCTCCTCCAGTGCCGGCCCTCTCCCTCGTCGACAGTCATATCAAACTGGTTCAAAACCAACAAAGTCCATGCTCAATAATCCAGGTATACAATCCAACAATTTTCAGTCAGAAAACAGAACCGATGATTAGGAATTAAAACAAAACTTTTTACCAAAAAACTTTTTTAATGTATTTATAATTTTAACTATTAGGGGGAAAGTAAAACATTAAACTTTGATGATTCTATGCATTTTAAATACACCTGTTCATCCACCACCATATGCAACTGAGACCTAAAAGCACATTTACAGAGTGTGTCCATATCCATTAATGTGGATGAGTAGTTAGAGCAGTTGTCCTCCAATACAAGAGTTAGGGGTTTGATTCCACAAGCAGTCACATGCTGAAGTGTCCCTGAGCAAGACACTGAACCCCTCATTGCCCCCAATGTGTGTCCTATCAGTGTATGAATGTGATAAAGCTCTGATTATTATTTGTATAGATCTAGTAGAGTCCTGTTTGAATGGGTAAATGAGGACACAGATTGTTGTGTAAAGAGCTTTGAAAGTCTTGATAAGACGGAAAGGCACTTATAAGTACAGTTCATTTAAAATAAAAAGGTTTTGTAAATATAAATGCAGAAGTTTCACCACTGACTGTAATGTAAAAAATAACATAAAACACATGTACAATTTTGAAGCTAATGTAAAATGCTCATTATGCTGTAATTTATATGAATTCACCATATAAAACGCATACGTTTAAAATTTGCTGAATCCAACTCTGTGGTTTAGTTGTTTTATACATGTACACGTACTGTATATGCATGCAAAAAAACAAAAGAAACTATAAGAAACCTTCCAGATGAACATAACTCAGCGACTGTAGCCTAAAATGACGTAAGCACACACCTTGTTTCAGAATGTGTTTGTTTGCAGGCTCTCTGTAAGTGATGCAACATTATGAATGGGTTCATTCAGGATTGTGAGGCTGACTTTAGTAGGTCACCCTGCAGAGGAGAGAGCCAGCTGTGTTCAGTGCTGCTGTGCCAGACTGACGCATGGCACCAAACAGACGGAGGCGACCCAAAAGCACTGTACCACTGGGAATTCAAGGAAAGAGCTAGACAGATACTGAAACAGAGTAAAAGACACAAAGGAAATGTACAGGAAGAACGAGAAGCAGATAGGTGCAATCCATATGATGAAATTAATTTGGGTGCAATGCAATGCTGCCACCTCTTCTACCACTGCACCAGGAGGAATATTATTTGTACAATTCCCAGCAAATATTATCTGTTCCTTAATGGTCAAAGTTATTTATTTATTTATTTATTTATTTTTTGTATGGATCCAGTGGGGGGGAAACACACACACACACGCATGCATGCACGCACGCACGCACGCACGCACGCACGCACGCACGCACGCACGCACACACACACACACACCATTGATTCAACTCTTGAAACGAGATCTAGCTTTTCACCTGCTTCATTTGTTTCAGCTTTGCCAAATCCATCACAAATAAGTCACCTAGTTGATAAATTTGTCTAGGGACTAAACACAAACACTCAGACATACGCATAATACACAAGGGAAATAACTTTTACAACTTTTAACTAAATGTATCCGCAACCACTGTTACGCTCCTGTAGCTACTGCACGGCTCCAGATTTGATTCATGAAATTATGGGATAGTCTTTAACTGTATTTTTAGTTGCATAACCATTTTTCTGTCTGCTATTTGAATGTTTGTGTGGCTGCAGCGTCTGAGGCGGAGCCTTCATCCTCTGAGAAGGATTTCTTCCACGTGGACGACCACCACTTCTGCCACAGGACTGCCCACTATCGAGCCCGGGCCTGTTCGAAGGGACCGCAGCTGCAGCATCAAACCCTACCATGAAACACTCACCTGCAGGTACCCAACCCACCTTCATGTAACTGAGAGCTATTTTATTTTCCCTTGTGAAAAAACAAACTTTTCTATGATTGAATGTACCTTAGTAAGCTGCAGCTTAACTTGACATTGGTGGTAATTATTTAAAAAAATTTATAGTTGGTTCCAGTTAATCACCCATGTTTTTGTCAATTAAATGCATTGGTTTCCAGGCATAGATCAGGTTTTTAGGTAAAATTATCAGCCATGCTAATGTTTCTTTTAATCCAGTTCAACATCCAATTACAGTATTTTTCATTGCATAAGTCACAGTTTTTGCATAATTTACATGCCCTGCGACTTATAGGCTGAAGCGACATATTTATATATTTTTTCCCCCATATTTATAAACCATTTTTTGGCTGAGATATGACCGTTTATTCATTCGGACTGGAAAAAAAATTGAGCAGTACCACTACCAGCCACTTGACGTCAGCAGAGGAGTAGTAAATGTATGGCATGCTGTTGGTTGTAGTATCATGTAATAGGTAAACGTGGCTACAATGACAATTTCAAAAAAGTTCAAGATAAAACAACCAGATTTTATTTATTATACTTTACTTTATACTTTATTGTTTTTTTCTTGAACTTTTTTTAAATTTACTATGTCCTGGATGACCAGAGTTTCATGACTCAGTCGGCCTGCCACAGTCTCCCCGCCTTGGTTCTGCTTGCTGTTTGGACCGACCGTCAATCCACTTGCACTGCCCTGGCAAAATGGAGCCAATTTGACCATTAAATTGCATTTATTAAACAAATGTTAGACTGACACACACCTTTGCTATAATTTCGAGCAAAAAATAATTGTTTAGGTGCAGTTCTTGTTAATTTTTGGAGAAACGATCCATGTTCCTCCTCACTTTTCTCTTCCTCTGCGTGTTCATGGACCACCGAGGCAGCAAACTATTTTTTAAATACAGCGGATTTAACCATTAAAGTACTGTACATTTATTAAGCAAATGTTAGACTGATAATATTTTAACATAACTTCAATTAAACAAATAATTATTTTTAAGTGTTAATCTTGTTAAATTCTTGTTAAAATCCTTCCGTGCACGCTCCCGTGGCTACCATTTGGTGGCCCATCGGTTTTTGGCACAACATTTCCGGGTTCGGTTCACATTTCCGGGTTGTCAGTGGTGACACATAACAAACGTGACGCGTCAGCGGTGACACACAATAGATGTGACGTATACGGCGAAGCAACATATTTATGGATTTTTCCACTTTATCAGACAAATATGGACTGATGCGACCTATATGGTGGTGTGACGCGTACGGAGGAAAATATGGTAATCAGAGTGGGGTTAAGACTAAAGTGGTTTGTGGCCGCCTTATAAAAATAATACATTTCTAGCAATAAGGGGGCCTAGATGGGGTAGAGGCAGGGCAGCCGACTTGGGACCTGAAAGTTCCAGGTTTGATCCCCAGTCATTGCACATTTCGTGGTGTCTCTGAGCAGGACACCCCATCCCCAATTGCCCACCCGGGCACCCCCAACAGCCACCCACCGCCCAATCCGGGGCCGGATGGGTAAAATGCAGAGAGCCAATTTCACCACTGTATGGGAACATACAATGATGACAACACATAACACATTATTATTATTGTTATTATTAAAGTTTGGCCCTGCTTAGACTAGCTGTTGGCCCATGAGCCTAATCATAATTATACTCTATTTTTCCAAACTCAGGACATTCCAAGACACATTTACAGTATGTACGAAATACATTCATTGATCAGAACTTTTCCACATAATTGCACTTAAAGAGATGTCAACACTTACTTTGCCACATGAAGCCCCCAGATTCTTTTAATGATAAATATTTGAAGAAACATTATTAGATCATATCAGATTAAGACACATTGCAGCTTTAGCCACGTTCTGATACATATACAGTATGTGCATTTCTGATCATTTTGATCTAACTCAGCAAAAGATAAAGATTATAGCAATGCTTTGTATAGTATAAAATATGCTTTAGGACTCTGACAATGGTTACAACTATGACATGTGAGTTTGAAGGTCATCAGATATTTCCAGCAGCGTGGCCACATTTATGCCAAATACATCAGTGTGAGTGAACAGTAACAGCTCAGCAGTTTGCAAAAAGGTGTGTGCATGTGTGTGTGGACTCAAAATGGAAATGTGCCCCCACAGGCAAACACATTAACCTGAATAACTAAGACCCACATCAACTGTGAATATGTTGTTGCTGAAAACAGCATAGGACTCGGGTTACTCAAAGGTATAATGGTTCCCATGTAGATCTGTATGTAAGCCACGTAACTGACTGTTGTCCAGTTGCTGCTGGTGTGTTGGAGGTTTTTATGCTCTTTGAAAGAGTTGTAAAATAAAATAATAAAAAGGGTAAATGTTTGACTGCTGTTTCGTGAATTATTATAGACTATTGTGTTTTTTATTTTTTTTTTAATTGAATTTATTCATTTTATAATACAAAAATACAAATAAAAAAACATCATATATAGTACTGAATAAATACTGTATAAATATATATAGACTGTATATATATATATACATATATATATATATATATATATATATATATACAGTATACTGTATATACACATACACACACACAGGCAGAGTCACTAGTGGTGAATATGTTTATTCAGTTCAGAAATGTTCATTTTACAAATTCACACACCAAAAAAAACCAACCTTGCAGGTGATAGAACAAAAACTTAAAATATGTAAATCAAATAAAAGGTAACTAAAATGTTAGCTTATGTTAAACGTATGTTATGTGTATGTTAACCTTATGTTAACATTTACATATAACCCACCTGAGTCAGCAGCATTTCTGATTGGTTAATGATTTGGTACGGCAAATCGACTCATACTGTTCACAGTGATACTTCAGTTGTTTTTTTTTTTTTTTTGTTTACAAGTATTTTTTTTCCAGTGAAATGGATCTTCGATTTAGCTGAGTCAGTAACTGACCAGCTGCATTGTTCAAGGAACATTGCTATCCCCGTGACCCAACTTTAGATAAGTGGAATAAAATGGACGGATAGGTGGATGGATGGATGTCAGCCTTGTGAAATGAGCTCTTGTTGATGCTGTAGCAGGAAGTGAAATTTGGCTCACAAAATTCCCCCCGCTGACAGGTTGCATAGCAGATGTGTTCCCACAGTAAGATTCTTCCTTGCTTAGTTTATTTTCAAAATCTAAAATCCTCTATGCGAATGCACAAAAACATGCTCAGGCTGTTCACTGACACCAGCAAGTGTTCATAAAGAAGGACTCCATGATGAGAACATCACAACACTGGTTAAGTTAGTTTAAATATGACTTTGCCTGGTGTCATGTACTTGTTTGATTCGTTAATTTTTGTTCTTGTTTCATTTAAAACAAACTTTAATAGCCTTATTTGTCTTGGCGTCATATCTATTTCTGAGTTAATATTTTGTTTACTGTCACACAGCCTCAGTAACCTTTGTCTTGTTTCTAATTACTTCTGCTTGTGATCCTCGTTTCTCACTCACATCCACTGACCTATCACTCCACCTGGTATATTTAGCCCTTGTTAGACTTTGCCCTTTATCGGATCATCGGCTCATTCACACAGTCTTGTTACCAGCCTGGATTTTTCCACGTTTGTGTGCTTGGTGGTCCTTTTCATTCAGCTCTGATGGGTTTTGTTACATAAAGACTCTGGCTTAATAATTGTCTGCAGCTTGCATCAAAACCCATCACATTCTTATGTTGTGAATTCAAAAGAGATAGGACAGAACAACATCTAGCATTTAACAAATCATCCAATTTAACAGAAACAGATTTTTTTTTTTGACATTATGAGAAAATGGAAGTGACTATCATAGCCATCCATTTGTGTCTTCACAAAAAGTAAGAGTAGCTCATGCAGCTGAAAGCCAACATCAGCTCATTTGGTGTTCCTTGTACATCCTTGCCAGAGCGAAGCATTTATTTTCTCTCTAACTAGATGTCCTCCCAGACTAAACTGATAGCAATGGCGAATGTAACCGATATAGATCTATCATCTCTCCCTGGACTCGCTCCTATCTCTCCATCCTCCATCCTGGAGACCTGCTGAATGACAAACCATACTGTTCTCTGTGGATCAATGGCTCATAAGTATAAACCAATTTCCTTTACAAACTGCACTCTGGGAAATAAACCCACTCACTGCCACGGAAGCCTGACACCGCCAGAGCTCCAGGAGCCCATTATTCATATTAATGTTGTGGAACTTTGATAGAAGCTACAAAACTTTGGAGATAAGGCTAAATAGTTAGTCTTTCTAAAGTAAAACACATCAAAAGGCATTTTATTCCTAAGAGAAATAACCATTGATCATCCCAAGAGCACTTTTTTTTTTAAGTTATGGTGTTAAACTGTTAAACAGTCAGTAGATAAGAAATGTGTATTTTATCTGCTGTATATTTTTTTTCCAGGTATATTTTTTATTGTTTGGATTGATCAGTTCCAATTTACTTCCTTACGATACAGAAAGAAAAAAAAGATTTAAAACTTGAAATTCTCTTTAACCTCAATGATATATCTTGTTGTGTTCTGAAGAAAAACTACTACTACTATCATGTTGTAGTATGCAGTAGTGGTAAAATAACATGTAAGCTCAACTAAAGACTGGTATTGACTTCCTCATATAAAACACAATATCATGTATAACTGCACAAACCTTTTCTCCAAAAACTAAAATGTAATGTTAGTGTGTCACAAATTACATTATGATGCTTTATTAAATAATACAATGTATGCTTTATATAGTTCTTGGTTGATTTATCTAACTGTGTTCTCACAAAAGCTGCATTTAAAATATAAATTGTGTAAAAAAAAAATTAAAAAAAATCCTATTTGGATTATTACTGGATAGCCAAATGCATTATCAAATAGAGTTATTTTTAAAGGTTCCCTATTTGCAGCTGTGTTTTTTTTTTTTACACTTTAATTATTTCTATCAATAAATCTCATTTAGCACATTAACTATATGTTTAATCACTAAGATTTTTGTGTTTCTTCTGAATCAGTGATGAATCATTTTTGTGCCACAACAGCAGAACTCTCATTTCTATTCATACAGCTGACAATAATAATCAGAGGCGGTTTCTCCTATGAGCGAACTGGGCGGCCGCACAGGGCGGCATCCAGCAGGGGGCGGCATAAAATTGCGCAGTTTAGGAAAAAGAGAATGGAAGAAGAAGAGACGCCGCTTCCTAGTTT